>CACTHL010000731.1:0-186844 GCA_902712375.1 Dioscorea dumetorum | reverse complement strand
TTTTTTAATTCTTTTTTTTAATAATCCGATTACAATCGTTGAATAATGTTTGGAATCTATTTTAAATTTTCTTTCTATTGGGGTTTTTAATTAATTTTTTTAAATTAAAAATAATGACTCACTCAATTTAACAGGGTTGACTCATGGTCATCTTTTATTACTTTAGGCATAAGTCTTAATTCAGTAAGCATAAACTGATTAACTTTACATGTATAGTATCTCATTATTGCTACAGATCACATAATGAGAGAGATTAGTGTCTTGAATCAATTTTGGTTAAAGGATTTGAGATTTTGGTACTCATATAGTGTTCTATCCTTGATTTGACAAGGGCAAATCAAGAATGTAGTTCATCATAACCATCTCAACATAGATGTTGGACATAAAGCATAGTGTACACCACATATGAAAATTGTTAAGAATGATAAAATAGAAAGAAGTCATAACACACACAAAAGAAAATGGATAAGTTCGCAAGACAATCCTCTAGAAGAACATGTATTTCAATATTTCAAAGGCAATAGAGCTTAATAGAAAATGACCAACTAGAAATCAACTGAATTTTTCAGAAAGCAATCGCTTAAGAACTAATCCAAACAAGGTCAAGTAGTAGCAGTCAAGCGTAAATACTCCCCATCAACAGCTATGTTATTCCTCATTTCTCATCAGTCACTTGGCTATCTTGAACCATTGTAAGAAAAAAAGAAACAAGGTGTTACCCATTACATATTTTTCCTTTATTAATGACTTCAAATTAGCTCTTGCAAAACTTAGAAATTTCATTTACCATGTCAAGGATGGACATAATTTTCTTTAAAAAAAAAAGAAAAAAAATTGAAGCCCATCTTAATCTGATTATCGAAATCATACATCACAATCTTACTAGAGTATTCAACCATTCAACAAAAACCAGAAACATCCTCGTTTCCTGTGCAAAACCAATTTTAACACATAAAAGAAAAACAATTTGAAATTACAAAAACGAAAAACATTCATAAATAACTCAAAAGGCACAAAAAGAGTCGAACTTGATGCAATTCTTTTCCTTAATTAAATTGGCCAGCCTACTGATTCCACATTTTCATATTTAAATCTAGTTCTTTTAATTTTTCCTTCTGAGATTAAAAAAATTAGGGTTAATATTATAGAGATTATGATACAAATCAAGTTACTCATTAAAAAAAAAAAGGGAATCTTTTGCACAAAAACGAAGAATTAAGCAACAATAATAGGTCATAACAAAGCGAAAACAAACCAAGGAAGCAAACTCAGATCAGAAACCCTAGTTCTGCAAATAAAAAAGCGGAATCTACTAATCGGGCCTGGGATGAAGCGGGAGACGAATACCTTGTCTTCGAGCTCTGATTCCTCCATGGCGAGAAGCATCTCGTCGTTCTGAGCGTGCGGCCATAAGGGGAGAAGAGTGGATGAAGGAATCAAAGGCGGCGAGGGGAATTGGCGCATGAACGCTGGGAATTGGAGCATGATCGAAGCACTTCTCTGACAGTGAGGCCTCCGAACGTTGCGGATTTATTTTTATCCTTTTTTGAGATTTCTTTTTTATGAAATTAATCAAATGTCAATAGACCCTAAAATTATTGGGTTTATTAAGAATTTTCAAAGTGTATATCCATTATTATCAGATAAAATTATCTTTCAATCCCTGAAATTTACAAATTACCTGATCAATCATTCTGCTTTCATGCATCTAAAGTTTTTTTTTTTTTTTAATTTGCTTTGTAATTTTTTCATGCATCTAAAGTATTTTTTAATTTGTTGCAAAAGTTTTTATAATATTAAAAATATTTCTGTCTCACCATTTTTTGACCTCCGTCAGCTTTCTCTCCTCGTGTCCAACAGCAAACGCACTAATAAACTTGTCACTTCTTTTGACCTAGCAGTCCACAAGATTTTGAAGTAATTGAATAATTTTATATAAATTTAAGTTCAAAAATAAATTATTTTAAAAACAGGGATCTTTTCCGAACATAAAAGTTTGAGAGATAAAAATAGGAAGAATTAGAGCATCTACTGTTATTTTTCTATTATTATTATTATTAGCATCCTCTTTCTATAAGTTTGTCTTAATTTAAATTATCAAAGTGATAATTATTGAAAAATAATTTGATAATTTAAAAATTACTGATGTAACATTTCACCAAAGAGCATCATTCCGGGCGACCTTGAGTTAAATTTATGAATTTTAAATTTGTTTTAAAATAAACAAATAAATAAATAACCGTGGGCTAATTGAATGAGAAAATTGAATATGTTTTAGACTAAGAAACTAACTTTTGAGATCTGAAGGAATTTTCAACAACAATAGAAATGAGATCATAGGCAAGGAGAATAATATCTCATCATTTTTCTCTCCTCCCCATCTAATAATCCCAGCAATAATATTATTTAAATTGAACACTGTGGCCCAAACATGAATAAAACTAAAATGATCAACAAGAAAAATCTCTAAACAATTCATTGTCTTCATTGGAGGTGTCCAAACATGACACCTTCAACGTATTGTGCTTAATTTTGAAAAGAAAGTTTTAGGTGGTTTCAACAATTTTTTAAAAATAAATTTTTCCATAGACCACTTAAATGTAAAGCTATTTCAATTTACATCAAAATAGACAGTCATTTTCAATTTTATTTTACAAGAAAGTCACATGAAAGATTCAAGAATTAAATTATTGATGTGGCAGCTAGAAAATCCATGTTAACCCCATTTTGAAATGTCATTCATCCTCTTGGACTCATCCACATCACCCAATTTGCCTATATCCACCAAATGGATCCATCCATGTCGGGCACCGTCATGTAAGCAACCACATCATCCATCCTTTTTCTAGCTAACGTGAAAATTTGATATATCTCGCCAAGTGTCACATAAGTTAAAGAGAATGGATGACGTGGTTGCTAATGTGACATCAACAACTATAAAAATTGATATGTTTAACCAGATACCACGTCAACTAGAAAAAATAAATGGTGTAGTTACTAATGTGAAAATTGAAGTATCTAAACATATACCACGTCACCTAGAGAGGATGGATAATGTAGCTGCTGATATAGTGGCAACAACCATAAAAATTGATATATCTATGTCAGCTCAAGGGAATAAATGACATAGTTGCTCACGTGGTGCCCTTTGGCTATTGTGGACAAAATGGGTGATGTGAATAAACCAAAAAAATATAGATGATGTGTCAAAGGGGCTGATGAGGATTTTTCAGCGGTGATTCCTAAATCCTAATTTTTTAAGTGATCTTCCAATGAAACAAAATTGAAAATAAGTAACTATTTTAATGCAAATTAAAAAAACTATAGTTAAATGACATACTAAAGAAAACCTTTTTTTAATAAAGTGGATAGGACTCCATATACCTCACGATTGGGTTAAACTATCATTGGCACCTTCCAACAATTCTATCATTTTTTTTTTGTGCCAAAATAAGCAGCTAGGTCTATCCGCTAAACAAAGTAGGGACGTGCACAATTCTCAGGGAAGCAAGTAAGCATTAGGACTATTTCGCACACAACCATTGCTCACACTCCCAAAATATATGCCTTCATCAGTGAATCAAGCGTTCACCATTGGTGAAATGTTTCTACAAGGACCCGAATACCAATTGACCTCTCAGTTGTTGGCAACAATTCTCACTTTATTACACATCGAGGACCATGAACCAAAGTCCTACCATGCATAATTCTTCTCTCCTTCATTAATGATTATATATGCTCGCCTCTCTCATTTCAAGTTTGTCATGCATCACTTGATGATTATCACTAAGCTTGTCATAAATCCATGAATGAGAGTAAACTTGACTTATATTTTCAACTCTAAACTCTGCATATATCTTAGATGTAACTTTGAGAGGGTATATTCAGACTTTAAAAAAAAATTGAAATGATGATCTAAGAGAATGTCAATAGGCCTAATGTCAAAATGAAGAGTTCGCATCACATTTTTTGGTATGTAATCAATTCCTAGTGCTACTGCTATTGTGATGTTAGTTGGTGTTAGAGAGAAATAATTGTTAGTGCTATTATTGAAGAAAAAAAATATATCTATCTGGAGACCACCTAGCATGTACTCATATAGCAAAGCCCTCTCTATAAGGGCTTTCTTTCTAAGGAAAGCAGGATTAGTTTCACTATATATACAGGGTGAAGCCCACTGATAGTAGAGACTTCATTTATGAATTTTTCACTGGCATTGTGCTAAGAATTTCTCAACATCTTGACACCATCAGCTCAGTTTCAACAGAGTCAAGTCTTGAAAATAGAACCAACCAGTTTCTCAGTGAAGTAATTAGTCATTCCTTAAGAATTTCCATACATTATCATTAACAGACAATAGCAATTGATATAATTTGGGGGTGAGGAAACACTAACACTTAATTAAATTTAAAAAGAAAGAAATCATTAAAAAAAAATCATACTACATTGTTCATATTATTCTATCAGTCAAACAAATAAAATATTTAAAACAATTACTCAAATAGTGAAAGAGTTAACCAAAAACGTGAAAATAAAGCTCAAATTGTATTTTGTTTTCAACTATTATTGGTTTCCGGTTTTTGGATCAACACTACCGCACAAGATTGACATGTTTGAATTGACATGTTTGAATTAAGTGATGTCTGGGCAACCAAGGAAATTAAACACTATGCCAAGTGCAACTGCTTTAATCCAATCAAAAGAATGAAAAATCAAAGCTAGTGAGATCTTCATGAATATCCCCAAAACCAAAAAAAACAAGAACGTTTTCTTATTAATTGACTTGCATCATATAATTTTGACTTAAATAAAATAATAAAGATATAAATTTCATAAAATAAACCAGGTACTCTTTTAATTTTAAGTTTAAAATAGATATATGTGAACATCAAACCTACATGAGATAAATATGATATTCTCATGAGATAAATAATATCTTCAAAACAAAATAAATAACCATTTCCAACAAATGTACATATAACAAACAACTCTCATGAGATTGTGCACTCTACAGGGGTGGAGTTAATTCCTTAACAAAACTGTATGTTATACTAAAATGCATGACATATAAATACAAGTCTGGTTCACAAAATTATCATATAACATCTCGGTGACATACATTCAATGATTTCATTGTTGTCACAAATGAGCTCGTATTTTCTATCCAGGCTGTTTCATATATATATATATATATATATATATATATGTTCATTGATTTTGGTAATATGTATATTAAGTAAATCAAAGTTATGTAACTCCATATAATTTCTTTTTCTACCCGAAACGATTTCCCATCCTGTGTGTTGCAACATGTTAGTTGCAACATAGCATGACCATATCATTGATCTCAAACGGTACAAAAACTGATAAGAGTTACTAGACAATAAAGTTACCAACGGTTTCACCTAAATAACTTGTCCATGAGAAAAAGGATCAAGACGTTTAACCACTTTTCCCAAAAATAAATACATAAATAAAAATAAAGAAAGGCTCAAGATACAACAAAGTCCAATGTCATGTATGGCTTGCATAAATTGCTGCTTGTTTGATCTTTCGTTGTACTGTAAACTATGTTTAAAACAACAAAATATGAAAAAAAATAAAAGCAATAGAGTTAAGAAGCTCGAGCCTTTTGATGCTGAAAAAATAATAATAACAATAATAAATAATGATTTTTATACTTTCATAGTATCGCATCAGTAACATAACACAAATAACTAAGAGAAAAGGGAGATTCTAAACCAGTGCAAGCATTGCCACAGATCATAAGGACATGTTTATCAGTTAGAATTTGAAAAAGAATGATTCCAGAAAATAATTTTAATATTCAAATAAATAAATAAATATGGCATTGCAAATAGGCTAACAAAACACAGTAGGAACTTCACCGCAAGCAAAGGTTACAACAGCAGTAGCATGTCAACACAGCAATATAAACTCTTCAAAGCACTTCCTACAGCCTTCTTCAATGTTTTTTCAATTCTTTCTAAGAGCATGCTACCCAAATAATCAATGCCAGGTGAGACAATAATCTCTTAGATATGTGTATAAATCGGCAGAATTTCATAAAAGAATAATCATCAATGCTACCACGCAATCATTAAAGTTCAAACAAGCTTCGTTAACACCAAACCATATATATTTTATATAATATCGGCAGTTATCAACATCCAATAAAAAAAATCACCTTCAATACTTCGAAACAGAAATTGGTGACATGACTCCCTTAGGAATCTCTAAAACCACATCCAGTCCACACCTTCAATGCACATGCAAAGATCTCCTGATAATTTTGTACACCTTAACAATGAAAACAATATTGCTTTACCTTCTTCAGCCACCTGTGCAGTTCCCCGCATAAATGTGTTAGAGATTTAGATTTTGTTTGAGAATTTACTGATTTAGATCCCCATCAACTGATTCTCAGGTTCACAGTTCTGTTCAGCAGAAATTTAGCACATACCTTGAATAATAAATAGTTCAGGTACAAAAAGAAAGGTCGCAATGAAACAGCAACAAAATGTTAAACAATGAAATAGAAGCTATAATTGAAACTTCAATAACATATGACATAAATATTAACTTATCATTAATTTTAATGATTCAAGTATTTGACAATCTTGTGATTAGAAACACTGCACAGCAGCCATACAAAGATGTTGAATTAGACTCTCCTCGTAATCATGGTTACATGTTTAAGACCATAAAAAAGCTTCATGTAGATCTTAGACAAAACACTGTTCTTCCTTTTTAAGCCAAAACTACACCATACCATAATCCATATTCAGTGGTTAAAATCAAATCAATTTATTTTAGTGTAATGCACTTCTGGTCCATAAACAATACCTATATATTCATCAAGGTTCCCCAAAACAAAAAATAATCATTAAGGATTAACTTTTATCACTAACAAAGTCCAAAACTTCTCACATTTTCCATGGTTTAAGAAATGTTCCTGGACACTGATCTTTATTCAAGAACCAAATAGGAATGTTCTTAGGTTCGTGAACCCTCAACAAATAAAGAGAGATAATTCAGAGGCCAAAAGTGCACTTTCACAAATGCTTTCCTACGACACTTCTTGATGATTCAATTACCCAGATTTTACATTAAACGTAGCAAGCGGAAGGAAGATATCAAAAATTTTTAAAAAAATCACAAAATATTTTTTTCCAATAAGACCAGAGAGGCTACACGCACAGGTAAAACAATGGCACCTAAAATAGCAGGACACTCAATATCATAGCATAGATGAAACAAATGAAGAGAAAATTAGGCCGGAATGTTTTGAGAAAAGCAACCTAGCGTTCAAAAGAGTGTACCTGGAGGCATATTTTTTCTTGTTTTTTTTTTTTTTTTGGGGGGGGTGTTTAAGTGTGAAGAGGTAACTTAAAGCTTAATAACCATTCAAATAGTTGAAGGAGAAGATTACAACTAATGCAAGAAATTCCTGAAAACTAAAGTACCACGGATAGTAATTTGAAACCTTATGACCAAATAGGAAATGGTAATGCTTATAACAAATGCATAGTGAACAATGTGGGAGATTTAATAATACCAACTAATCAAGTTGATAATCATGATATTCAATATACTAATAAACCCAAATGGAGGAAGAAATACAAGCATTTATTTACTATCCAAATGGGAAGAGGTACCGACATATAATATTTGCTCCAAGCTTTTTAAGTAAAGCCACAAAACAAAGATATAAAACCGTGCATTGAGGAAGGAAGCTCAGAAAATATATGCACAAATTTTGACATAATATAATATGTATTTAGCCAAACATAAGAAAATAGAACTGCATCTGGAAATCTAGTGCATTTTATGTGGGACCAAATTGCATATTGCATCTTAGGGGATTGCTTCCGAGATTCTTACAGAGGTTAAATACCTGGCATAAGACAAACAATCAGTGCCAAAAACATGATTTTGAAAAGTAGGTCTAGATGTTTCTTCACATACCAAAGCAAAATTACAAAGACATGACAAGCGGCACCAGTAGGGAGTCAAGTGAAACCATTGTCTGGATCCCTTTTTGTAATCAAATAAGCCCTTCTTTAAACTGTCATAAGAATTAAATCACCAAATGGGAGTAGAAACAACTGGTTACCTGTGATTTCAAAACTTGAAGTGGATTAATCTTTTCAACACTTAAGAGTAGAAAAGATTTGTATCTAGTGGCAGTTGATTCAATAGGCTAAAGTCAGAACATTTCAGGAGTCAAAACTTGAAACTGAACATACGTAATACTCACCGATTAGCATCAGATCAATCTTTACAATTATAAACATTAAACTTCATGCTATTGGACCATGGCAAGCAAAAGGACCACAATAACAGTCCAAACTCCAAGTTAAGTGGCAGATTTATCTCCCTATATCAAAAACAGGGAGCAACTTCGGCAGGAACTTTCCTGCAATTACTTTGTTTTGTATTACCGTCTTGCTATCTATTGAATAAACAGTTCACCTCTCCCATTCACATTACTTCCTTTCCATTGCTAGCTACATTTATAGTAGTAATTGAAACATCCTTTGACTGGCAAAACAAGATATAGCATTTATGTTACACTCAAAATGATCCTAAAAAAATCCAGTCTATGTTTACCACAAAAAACTATAGTCCATTCAACTCGAATTGATAAACCCACAATGACTGATATGCTATTACGCATGCTTGTTCTATGACAATCGGAAGCCAAACACATACCCAGTTGCAAAAGAGAACTTCATCAAACAAAGTATATATTTGTTTCTCTTTTGACTATACATTTGCATATTACTCTGTGTATACGAGACTTTTAAACATATTTGGTAACCACAAGTGATTCATGGAAGCAGTACTTCTGGACAAAAAGATATATGTCGCTTTCAAATACAAATCATTTACTCTAAAACAGAATCGGGTATACAGAACACGTAGTCCATTTTGTATCTTTTCAGCTTCAGTTCTGAATCAACAGACACCAAGGAAAGCAAACCGTAAATAATGACACTTGAAACTCTATATTTGACCAGCTGAACCATAAAGAGTACCTGATTGATAAATAAACTTAACAAAATTCCATAATCAATTTCAGGGCAACTTATATAGAAGCATTAAATCATAATTGAAACAGATGATCAAATATACAAACCCTAAGAGCTCAAAGCCTCAAGCAAAGCACGAAATACACTCGACTTCCATTTAAATAACTAATGAACATAACACTGGGAAAAATCAACCACTAGAGGCACATATATCTCAGTTTATTAACCCCAAAGACAAGAGCTTTACAAAGAAAGAGAAAATGAGACAAATCAATAGGTTTTCTTCTCGCAAGCCAGTAGATCAGATGAATAAGCAAAGCCGAACGCAGAGATATACAAACACCCATTCATTGAGGCAGTAATCACATGCTTCCCTCTTCAAACAAGAAAGCACTGATCAAAGCGAGACATTAGAGAAGATAGTACCTATGAAGAGCGGAGAATAAACCAGGTTCCTAGTCATACTTCTCCCTCCAAGAGAAGACGAGGAAGAGCACCCACGAGAGGCTGAGCATGAGGTCACCGACGAGCTGACGCGGCCAGTCGCGCGCGAGGTCCTCAAGCCGGCGCTCAAAGTAGATGCGCCAGAGAGCCATGGAGGCATGGAGAAGCACGCAGCCTTTGGCGAAGAAGGACTGGAAGTCACGGTCCTTGACGAAGGCGACCATGAAGAGGAGGAATCCGATAGTGAAGAGCAACAACCCCGCAAACGAATCCGATATCTGGATCAGAAGCTGATCATGAGGCGTCGATCCCTGGAGCTTTGTCGCCGTTTCCAGGCCATGCCCGACGACGGAGATCTCATTAAGGTAGAACATCATCAAAGCCCCGCAAGTCACCGCGATCGCCGAGTGAAGCATGCAGATCAAAAAGAACCCGGAGGAGGACGAGGCACCGGCCATGAGAATTGGTGAGATGATGGTTAGGAGGAAGGGGAGAGTGGGATCAAGAGCCCGCCATTAGAGGATTAGGAGGAGGGAAGTGTGAAAGAGGATTAGGAGTTGGAGACGAAAGAAGAAGAAGAAGAAGGGAAAGAGAAGGGCTTGAACGGTGTGGACTGAGAACGATGGTGGCTCCCATGTCCCCTTCTTCCCTCTCTTCGAGATCCGATATCTCCATAATCCATTGCTTTCTTTTTCATCCAATTTTTAATTAATTAATTAATTTTAATTAATCAATTAAATTAATTTATTAACTAATTATTAACCAATGCCAGCACACAGGCACTTGAAATTTGGGTGGTTTAAATAAATAATTTTTAGTTAAAATATAATGTACAAACAAAATCTATTTTTACATAACTGTAGTATCTCATCTTTTATATAAATAAAATGGTTTTTAAAAATATGTTTGCAGGTAAAATATGATTATTAGACAAGCCACATAGGAGTAAATTGTTCCATTTAAAATAAAAAAAAAAAACAAAGAAAAAAGGATTATTTGATCATTAGAGTTATATTATTATTATTATTATTATTATTATTAGTTGTATAGATATTTCTAATTGAGATAATGTGACTTTTTATTATTTTTTTATTGAATGCAGTGGGCCAAAGATATGGGAAGCATGCCGATAGATGATTGACTGGCGAATGTGATGGAGCTTGTTTTTATCGACACTTGATAGAGCTGTTTCTTACACTGTGACTCTGAATTTTTTTTAAAAAAAAATATTTATTTTATTATTATTTATTAATTTGGGTGCTTGGAAGTAAGGTTTGCAAACAACTTAACGTAATTTCAGTGTATCTTGTGATTTTTTTGTGATTTAAGAATTAGATAAATACACTTTCTACTCTGAGTGTAGATAATATTTCTCAACTAATAAAGTTTGCATATTTGTTTTTTTTTTGGATATCAACAGGTAAAGTATGATTCAAATTAAGTATACTTACAATTTCCTAGGTAGTAAAAACCTTCAAACGCATAACAACTTACACTTCCTCTTAAACATTTTAACCATAAAAGTTATAATAAATATAAGATACAAAGAATAAAGGGAACAACATAAACAAAAGGAATACCTTGTATCTTAAACCTTTACTCTAGGTTTTATAAAATGTAATTTTTTTACTTATAAATAATGAAAACTTAGAGATTTGCCTCACCTCAAAACTAGACAAGAAGTCATTTTTCTTGGAGCGTTTATTTCGGTGCAAGTAGGGGGAAATTAGATTGATTTTTTATGTTTTTTTTCTTCTAAAATGAGGGAAATGGTCACTTTTAATATTTTTTACACCGAGGTAAAAGAAGTAAGTCCCTATAAAAACTCATTTTCCCTTGTTTTTAAAAATTCAGAGAAAATAAACACCATAGGGAAAAATGAGCGATATAGAAGTGATATATTCTACAAAATAAACATAAAAGTGATGGAACTCATATCACTTCTGACACTTCTCCCGCTTTATATGGGTCCATTTTGTTTTGTGTACCTTTCTACACACATAAACTAATGTTAGATACATCATGATTGTCACCTAGATACCATGCACTTAGCACAAGATTTTAAAAACATTAAGTAAATTAATGCCCATTTGAAAATAGAAATACTATGGATACCTACCTTTCAACTATAATTCAAACATTACTACACTTTCTTCTTTTATTTTTAAAAATTTTAATTTAAAAAGTATTTATTGAATAATAGTTAATGATTATTTCACATTTAATTTACCGGGAGACTTATAAAGTAAAATTTCAGTGAAGTCATACTATTAAAATTTTATTTTATATTTAAAATTATCAAAATTAAAGAGATCTTTATTGGGTTTTATTATATCAAAAGTGGGTAGTTTACCGAATTTATTAGAAAGAAGGCTGTCTCTATTTCTCATTTTGTTTTATTTTATCTAATCTTCAAAAATTCCAAAAATTTAAACATCCAAATGTAATCCTAAAATTACAAAAAAAAAAAAAATTGTTTAACTGAAAAATTCAATTAATATTAAATTAGATTCGGAGTTGATTAATGCAGGCCATTCAAATGTTATCCGAATGGAATCTAGTCCTTTTGTTTTATATTTCAATGAATTATAAAAAATTGAAAAGTCACTTATGATAAAAAACAATTGACTAAAATATTGTTTTTTGAAAAAAATATTGTTTTTAAAATCAATCAAATAAAAAATGTTTGCAATACAAGAACTTTTCTACAAATTGAAAACTCAAATATAAATAAGAGAAAGCAACGGATTATCTGTAAGTCATTATTATCAACAGGAGGTGCAATACAAATTAATTCAAATTAGAGGGAAGCAAGAGGACATCCCTCCAAGTTTTCCAATTTTTCGAAAAATCCTAATTTATCAAAAGTTTAAATTATTTTTTATTTTTTAAACTTTTATTTTAAAATTTATATTAATTATAATTAAAAAATTGTCTTTGCCTTGTCTCTTGTTAGCAAACTCTCAAGTGCACCTTCAATATTCTATTAAAATATTAATAGTGCTTTTTTTTTATTTGGATAAATTTTTTATAATTTAATGAGTAAAAAAAGAGTTAACTCTTACCTCTGAAGCCCTCTGAAATTTCATTTTCATTGATGGCCAATTTGAGTGCCCAGGGAGAATCTAAAAAAAGAAAAAGTTTTAAATCGGAACAAATTATAATGGTCCCAATTTTTTATAATTAATATATCTAGTAAATCACATTATACATACATATGTATATAACCAAATCATCAAGCAACTTTCTCTTTTGCAACTAAAATTTAATTATCTTAATAAAAATTTAATTTTTTTTAATGTTATCAGTTTTCCTCTTTATCTCTCGTCTTTTACTTCTGGTTTTTTATTTTTGGATCCAAACGTTGTGTAAAAATAAAAGATGATATAAAAACTTAAAAAGATTAAAATATTTTAAGTACTACACAACTAGAACAAAAATATACGGTAATATTTTAGTAATTTTTTCTAATAGAAAGATATCCCTATATTGACAGCCATTTTTTCAATAAATTAAGCCATTATATTTATGTTTTATTCGTGTTTCCATGAATAATTATGAAAACACTAATTTGCATAAATAAAAAATAAAAAATCACTTTACTTTGAAAGATTAAACTAAATAATTATATATTACCACCTAAATAAATTTATGTGGTTTCTGAATATTTCTTTTCTCATGAGCCGATTAAATCATAATTAAATAATTTTAAAATTATTTTTAAAATAAATACTTCTATTAATATATATATATATATATATACTCATAGTTATCATTCTCGACGCCACCGTCATCGTCCGTTTCTCTTTCTCGGCGACCATGGAGCCCAATCCCGAGAGGTTCCCCATCCTCTCCTTCGTCATGGGCCGCCTCCGCCTCAACAAACACTCCACCGGCGACCTCCCCGAAGCTCCATCCCATGACATTGAGCAGCCTCCACCCCCCGCCGAGGAGCTCGAGCTCGTACAGCGGATGCCGCATCTCAATCACCCGGATCTCATCTCAGCTATGTCCTCCGCCATCTCCGATGTCATGCATACCCGATCGATCCTCCAAACCCTAGGCGAACGCCCCGACCACGAAGCCGTCGATGCTGCCCGAGCTCGCATCGCCGAGATTGAGGCTGCCCTCTCTGCGCAGCTTGAGGAGATCGTGCGCTCCCCGAGGCCGGAAGGGGTTGACCGGCTGAAGTGGCGTGCAGAGCAAGCTGAGAAGGAAAAAGAGTGTCGCTCGATGGCCGAGCGGGAGCGGATCGCGTACAAGGCTGTTATCCAGCTCGATGGGATGCACGAGGCCTATGAGAAGCTGCTGAAGGACGCCGAGGATCGTCTGGTGAAGATGTATGGATCCGCAGCCGACACTGAGGAAGGCTCTGTCAAGGAGGACCAGCATGTGAATGAAGAGGTCGTCGGGATCTTGCAGGAAGGGTCCGTGAAATGCTTGGAGAGGGTCGACCTGTCGAGCCGGCAGTTGAGGTTCCTCCCGGAGGCGTTTGGCCGGTTGCGTGGTTTGGTTTCACTGGATGTCTCCAAGAATCAGCTGGAGGTTTGTTCGTGTGCCCTACCTTTAATCCATCGCACTTGGTTTCTCAGTTTATTTTTCTATCTAGAATTGATTTATATTCTCTACCATAATTATTTAATTCTATTAATTTTTTTGGTGAATTGTGATTTATATTTAGAGTATGATGAACTGACTTTGTGAAAATAATATGATGAACTGACTTTGTGAAAATATGGCTGGAATTAAGATTAGGATATATCCTGACACTATTGCCCTAATACCAACATTGCAAGGATGCATTCAGTAGTGAAGCTTGCTAGTTGATTTTGACTCATGTTATGGCCATCCCTTGCTTTGGTTTTTTGTGACTCTCTGAGAAACTTGCATTTTGTTGAGTATGAAGGATTTATTTTGTCTATTTGCCCCAGTATTTTGTAGAACTCCCATGTTATGCAAAATTTACTGCTAACAATATGCTATTTCATTTGTTCTGGAAAAAAAAATCTGTTTTGCTGGCTTTGGGCACCCATTCAGGCAGATTTGGGCATTAACGTCTGTGTCCTAATTTTAGGCAGTTGCCTAACTGAGCTTAGAGTTGTTCTTCCCTCATGGTATCCAAATAGGTTAAAGAAATATACTGGTTTAATATCAAACCATGTGGTTGGTTTAACGAAAGTATTGTACATGGGCCCATGATCAAGGTGTTGTGCTGGGTTATTGGCTTGCCATACTGAATAATTGTGGTTTTTTGGTTTCAAATTTTTATTGAAAAAAAAAGCATTGTGCCATAACCTTATTCCATTGTAAACTTAGCCAATGTGATTGCTTTCTGTTTCTGTAGATCATGCAAAATGAAAGGCCTCATTGGTGTATTTTTCCGTTTAATTCTAGTACTTGTAGCATTATTTGGAATCAGTAGTAAAATTTCCCATTTATCAATATGTTGTGTTGTGATTTGAATGTTTTACAAATTAAATCTTAATTTCTACAATATATTTACTGTATACCCATATTTTCCATCAGGTTATTGATTGTAACCCTTTTCAAATTAGGGCTATATTCTTTTTTCAATATTTAGATGTAAGTGTGAGCTTACCAATTATAATAAAAATTGACAACACAATTTTTCTAAACAGAACTGTTGACTGTTGATTGGCCTACCATTTTGATCATATGTTTGTAATACTTTGTAGAAATTCTTATTTTCTAGCTACAAATGTATTGAACATTAAACTTACTAATAGTCCTTCGAATTTCACCATGGACTTCAGTTTTTTCATATCAAGCCTTACCATTGCAATCCATATGTTTTAATATTCTTTGGCTGCTTATGTTGCATCAACCTAAGTTCCAATGGACCTTTGTGTTTGCATAGGTGAGTCTTTGCAATTGTTCTGTAATTCATTTATTTTTCTGCTGATTTTGTCAGTGAGAAATGCTTCTATTAACTTTGATATATTAATTTTTAAAATTTTCATTCTTGTATCCTAGAACAATAGCTATAAGATGAAAAGTTGATCTGAGGCCTTTTGTTATTCTTTTCTAATGATTATTCTATGATTTGCTTGTCCACTGTTTCTGGAAGTGCATTTGAGCATATCACGTAAATCTTACTCTCGTCCCAATTTATGATATGCTGCATTAATCATGAATGAGTATTAGATATTTTCCTCCTGTATCTTAACGTTTATATCCTTTCTCTTTTACTCTAAGAATGCTTTGATTAAAACCATATCTGTATTCTATAATTCAATGATTGAAAATTCAATGTCTTTGAGCTGCTCGACAAAGAAAAAGTTTCTTCTGGTATCGGGCCTGGGAAGGATTGCATGATAGCATTACCAATACTTGTTGAGGTTCTTTTGCCCTTGTCTTGAGCATGTCTCTCATGAACAGGCTTATTTACATGGACACAACCCATCCTCTTACACTATAGGACCTTGTTTTAAGCACCATAAAATAAAGTGCAATTCAAAAGCACTATTTTTCCAGACCAATTCTTTATTCTGTCAAATTTGCCCTAGTTTTTTTTTCCTGGAAAAATAAAATTTTTAAGTTGCAAATGGTTTTTTATGAACTTAAGAACTATTTTTGTTTATAATTTTTAACCCAATCTGATGTTCAAGTTATTTATAATTTCTGTAATCTTCTGGACAGTTGTGTTAGTTTGATTGTGGCCATGTTTAAATGATATAATGATGAATTAACTTTTGAGGAATAATTATTGACTGTATCATGTTTACTGCTTTGATGTCCATCTGACTGGCTTCTATTTATCTATGGCATCACAGGTCATTCCAGATGCAATAGCAGGCCTTGAACAATTGGAAGAACTTAGGCTTTCTAACAACCTTTTGGTCTCATTGCCTGATACCATTGGTCTACTTAGCAATCTTAAGATTCTAGATGTATCTGGTAACCAGCTGAAGGCACTGCCTGATAGCATCTCAAAATGCAGGTACTGTCATCTACATAGACTATTGTTATTGGTAATTTTCTCTTTAAGGGTCA
Source organism: Dioscorea dumetorum (assembly GCA_902712375.1). Classification (NCBI taxonomy): domain Eukaryota; kingdom Viridiplantae; phylum Streptophyta; class Magnoliopsida; order Dioscoreales; family Dioscoreaceae; genus Dioscorea; species Dioscorea dumetorum. The sequence goes on along the minus strand of CACTHL010000731.1, from coordinate 170,351 downwards.
TTTTTGTTTTTATGGTAACTACTTAAATTAAGCTTTTTGATCCTAGATCCCTAGTAGAACTGGATGCGAGCTATAACGAGATGACATATTTGCCGACAAATATTGGATATGAATTAGTAAAGCTACAAAAGCTCTGGGTCCACCTTAACAAGCTCCGCTCACTGCCCTCATCTATTTGTGAGATGCAATCTTTGCAAGTTCTGGATGCCCACTTCAATGAACTCCGTGGCCTGCCCTTTGCTATTGGCAGGTTGTTGAATCTTGAAATTCTAAACGTTGCCAGTAACTTCGCTGACTTGCAAGAGCTCCCTGCTTCGATCGGTGATCTGCTCAACCTCAAAGAGCTGGACCTCAGTAACAATCAAATCCAGGTGTTACCCGATACATTTGGTAGGCTTTCTAAACTGGAGAAACTGAACTTGGATCAGAATCCACTGGTGATTCCACCTATGGATGTTGTGAACATGGGAATTGAATCGGTAAAGGACTACATGTCAAAACGTTGGCTGGAAATTTTGTTGGAAGAGGAAAGGAAGAGCATGCTCGAGGAGAACACACCGCAGGACGGCTGGCTGACACGAAGCACCTCATGGTTGAACAACTGGGTCTCTAGTGTTTCTAGCAGTGTTTCTGGATATTTGGGAGCTGGAGAAAAATCCCGCCGAGATCCTAGCCTCGATGAGTTGCTGTGATCAAACTGTCATCGATCTTGCTCTTCGATTCAGTTAATGGTACATGTACAGACAGAGTATTCTGTCGAAGAAGTGGTAGTTATTCCGCTATTTCCTATGCCTGTTTTTTTTCCCCTACTGAAATTTTTGTTAATAACAAGTGTCATATGATGTGTAGGCAATTTGGTGTTCTTCTTGCATTTATGCAAATGATACTAATCCTTTTCTTGTCAATTACTTTGATTATAGAAACATTGAAACAATATTAGGTTCATTGCAAAAGCTATTAGTAATTTATCTTCAACATAAACATATATATATATATATATATATATATATATATATATATATATATTTCCATGAATAATATGGTATAATTATAAAAAATATATAAATAATATACAATACAATTAATATAAAAAAAAAGAAAAGGAAAGTATGTATCGAACATTCTTGCTTTTCTTTCTCTTCTTTTTATTTCTTTTCTTTTTTCTCTTTTTTGCTTGAAGTTTTGAGTCAGTTTTATTAATTTAGCTTCTATTTAATAAATGTTACTAATTTGACATAATGTAATTCTCCCAACCAAGCATCACGTTTTGTATGTTAAAATTAGAATAAGGAGAAATGCATTTTTCTCAAACCTAATTCATTTATATACGTATATATATTTGCAGGAAACTTACTGAATCTGAAGTTAGGGGTTCGAAGGCGAAATTCATGATTTATAAAAACAAACATTTAACTCAATTATAATTAATTTAGATAACCATATTTTAGGATTATCAAACAAGCAATATTCATATGGCATTTTCCAATTAATTTATATTTTAGAAGATCTTAAACAATGATGCAGGTTAATTAACTGTGATATAATACTAATCCACTATTTAACACTAACATTAGTGGTACAAGGCGTAATTTTCATGAATTTAATCTGTATCCGATCTATTTAAAAACATTTTAAAAAAAACTCTATTTTGTTTAGATACCTGAAAACCAAACCGTTTTTATGTATAGTGATTCAATGTTTTATATATATGTGTGTGTTTGTGTTTTTTTGTGGGTATAAATAACTACATTGATTGAATACTTAATTAATTGTTATTATTATTTGAAATCTTTTGTTATATTACTTTAGTTTATACACTTATATCCTTCTAATTTTTAATCCTTATGAAGATTTTCTGATGAACTTAAATTTAGATTTTCTTTTTCTTCTAGCAGGTTAGAGACTCTTCAAGTCTTGAGTATTTTGGATATTTTTTAATTTCTAAATTTTTTTTTTAGTAACAATTGATGTCAATGAAACTTGTCCATGATTTTATTTTGTAACGATAACCTTGTACCCTATTAGAAATTGATATTGATTTCATTTAATAATTAATTTAAACTATATAAATACATTAACTAATATAATTTTGTTTATCAGTAAAATTTCGGTAATTAAAAAAAGTTTTTCTGTTAATGTCAGATATTTTATTTTGTTACTTGTTAAACTATTTTTGAAGATCAACATATATTAAAATTTTACCAAAGTTTCTACTATGATTTATTAGAAATAGATCAATATCAATTTTATAGAAATTTCAATAACATTTTTTACTATTTTAAATATGTGTATTTTTTTTTTTTTTTTTACAAAGTTTCTACTATGAGCTTGAAAATTTTAAATGAATTTGAATTTGATTTTTTTTTTCATTGGAGCAGGCTTACATTGTCATACTCCTGCATTGGTTTATTCAAAATTTTTTTTTAATTTAAAAAAACCCAAAAAAACATTTTAACAAAAGAAAAAAAAAAAAGAAAAGAAAACTATATCCTCGCCAAACTCGCGATTCCCTTTTGTCTGCTCTCGAGTAGTCTTCGAGCTCCAGTTTCCATTCGAACCACGCGCACGCCTTCGGAGACCGAACGTCAACCACCACCACGACGAGGAGGAGGAGGAGCTTCGAAGCGATCATCCATGGCGGATCTCCAGTGGAGCTCTTTCCTCTCCAAGCTGATGAGCAAGAGAAGGACATGGGTCACCCTTTTCCTCATCGTCTACACCACCCTCCTCTCCTCTTCCTGGAACCTCATCGTCGCCATCCGATCCTGGTACAACGCCTCCATCTCTCCCTCATCCATCTGGCCCACGATCTACGCCTCGTTGCTCTACGGAGGGGTTTTCGGCTTGCTCGCCATGGGGGCGGCGCTGGCCGTGGCGGTGCCGGCTACGTTGGTGACGTGGATCACGGTGCTGGTGTTGCTGGCGTTCACCGGGAAGCCGCGGCGAGCGCTGGTAAGGGAGGGGCGGAGGATCACGGCGGATATTACGGGGTTTGCCTTCATGGTGCTGATCAGAGAGGGGAATCTCGCGGCTGCCGTGTGCGCCGCGCTGAGCTTCTTTGCGCTTCTGATTCGGAGGCGAGGGGGTGGAGAAGATGAAAGGGTGATTTAGGGTTCTAATTTTTAAGGGTTTTTTTTTCTGTTTTTTTCTGAAATTTTGTAAATTTCGCTACTGTTGTATTTATATTTATATTTTTTATTTTGTTTTTTTAGGCGTTTTTAAGACCTCGCGAGGAAAAAGTAAAATAACGGGCAGAGTTTTGGGAGATAATTGAAGAGATAGAAAGAGGAAAGGGTAAGGATTAAACTCATTAAAGAGACGTTTTTAGAATTAAATGAAAATGTTTTAAATTTTAATAATAATAAAACATTAAATTTCTCTTTTTGACAAATATATAACATTAAATTTTGGAAAGAAATATCATAAAGACTGAATCGTGCAGAGCCAAAATCATTAATTCCCTAGGTGTGCAGTCTCTTCGGCGCAGCAGCTGACAAAAGTGGATCAGAGGTAAATTTACATTTAAAAATTAAAATTTTATAAAATTTGTAGACAAATTTTTTAACTGAATTTTTAAATTAATAAATTTGCCTTTGACTTGTGTTGTGACCCGCTAATAATAGATCAATTTTAAATAGGAAAAAAGTGTTTTTCTGGAATAAAATTTTGGAGGTGAATCTACTGTAAGGCATTCAGGTCTAACTGGAAACAGCTTCTCCCCAATTAAATTAAAAACTCCAAACTAAAATTTAAAGATTACTCAACATGATGAGGAAGTTAACATAAAATCCAAAAAAAAAACCCAATAATTTCACTAGCAACTCACATTTATTTATTTATAAACAAGGTAACACAAACACAGACAACAAACACAAATAGCAAATGTTCCCTGCCCTCAGAACAAGACACCATTCCACACAGACACCAAGTCATATCCAGCATAACAGTGCAATTAAAAGAAAATAGTATAAATTAAAAGACATCAAAGTTCCTGTGATTTGTTTCTGGGATTTCAAGATGGAAACCCAAATGCAGCACTCTATTCAGCTTTCTCCCCAGAAATGAGATCCAGCACAACTCGTTTGATGCTTCCGTTATTCTTTATCAGCAGCTTCTTGTTTGTTTCCTTGTCAGAGAAACCCTGACAAGCCAAATATTGGCCTCTGTAAGTTCCCATTCACAAACAATGAACCAAAATAAATAAATAAATAAGATGAGAGTGCAATTACCATATCCTGCAGTTCATTGAGAAGGGGATCCCATTCGGCAAATCCACATAGATCATCCACAGCCTGCTCCAGATCGTACTCATTCAGCCTGAGAACCTCCTTGTTTAAGTCAATTTGTTTAAATCCCATCTCTTCCAACTCCTTCAAGAGTGTATTTTCAACCGGATTCTCATCGACATCCAATTTGGATGAGGATCCAACATGAACAGGGGATGATGATGATGGCGGTGAAGGGAACTCAATGATAGGATATGAAATTGGGGATGATGCTTTGGGCATAGGTTGTGTTGGCTCTATGATGGGATATGAAATTGGGGAGGATGCTTTGGGCATGGGTAGTGTTGGCTCACCAGTGCCGCCCAGCAACTCAGCAGCTGAAGTAGGTTCCACATTCCTGACGGGCATCCTAATGAAGCCTGGTGTAACAACTTTCTCGGTATTTATATTGGTAACATCAGGTCCAGCAGATACATTATCCGAGGGATGGGCATTCACATCTATTATCACTCGCGGTATATTACTGTAATTGTTTTCAGGAGGCAAGTTCAAATTGATATCTGCATGGTGACTAGAAGAAGAAGTTGGCCGAGAATTATCAACCTGAAAATGCAAAAACATAGTTGGTAAACAAAGCTTGGAGATAGGGTCAATGCCAAAAAAAGACCATTGGGTTGGTGCTATAAGAATCACCTGGATAAGCAGCCAAACTCGTTGACCAAATTTCTGCCCAGAAGGTGAGGCCATCCTCCAATATGAGATGTACCTGCCAGGACTTGATGGTGCTGTGAAGTCAACAGCAACATCAAGCTCTGCGTCCACAGGATATCCTTCCCTAGGAATCTGCAAGTCAGGCAAGTTACATTGTGATAACAGGTACATCTCAAACATAGATAAGTAGAAACGAACACCTGCCAGCAAGCAACTGAGTCCAACTAAAAAATGAAAGCGCATATACCTCCAACTCAACAGAAGCTTGATTGCCAAGTCGATCACCGCCAATCCACACAAGATGAGTACCAACAAACCATGGAATGGTTCCATTGTTACGCATCCGCCATATCTTAGTGAAAGGAGTAGACGGGGACATGATGGTTCCATCCAAGACTGTCACATCTTGAATGAAGCGGCTATCAAGTTTTGCTCTAGATGATCTGGTCCCGCAACCATGGAAACCATGAGATGAAGACCGAGATCGAGAATGCTGGGTTTCCAGAAAGAGGAGTCAACTAAAAACAGAAAATATGATTGACACTATATGCTCTAAAAAGATATAAACCTACCGGGTTGTAGGACTCCTTAAACAGCCTTGGAGAACGGTAAGGAACACGGTCTATCTTGGAGTAATCAGCATCATTACCGATCTGTGCGAAACAAATGCTGCACAAGTCAAAATCTTCCTTCCTGTGAACGCAGAACCAAGTTGGCAGTAGTCAGGATGTATATAATTAATGATATCAGATGAAAACAAAGTAAAACAATGTAAAAGGATCATTGATATTCATACACATTTGATTTGTAGCGCGGCCCCATGATTGGATGCATACCACAGTTATCACATTGAACACCTCTGTGGAAAGTACGAAATGCACTGTCAATGTAAGAGTGGCCCCTTCTGTATGGATGTGCTTTAGGGTAGAGCCAACTTGGAAGAAAACCATGTGATGGTAAATTGATCCTACTTGGCAGGGGATTTGAACAGACTGGTGTTGCGGAAGTAGTTCCAGGGTGAAACTGTGCGCTGGCACCACCAATAAATCCCTTGGATGCTACATTTGTGGGTTGAAGAGATGGCTCAGGTGTCCCCAGCCTATCTGAACTTGAAGTATGTTCCCGAATATCAGTAGCAGGGATCGCAGGCTTAGAGCCACTTGCAAATTTACCACCATAAAGAACCTGACCTGGTTCAGTACCTGGCTCCATGTTAGCAGTACTCCAAATGGAAGACAATAAATCATCAACAGAAGGATCTCCTAAAGCACGTTGGTTCTCAACAGTTGTTGAAAGCTTGGCCCCAGCACCCTTTTCTACATCATCACTCCCATGTTTTCCATGAGAAGAATTTGTAAATTGACTTGCGGCATTAAGAGAAGAGAAGGTATGCTCAGCAGGAGAATCATATGATGGCTTATCTATTTTTGAAGCATCAATATTTGGGCCTGACGATTCACCTGAAGCACCTTGGGAAAATTGATTAACATTGGATAACCCAAGCTTTGAGAAATATTCCACAAACTCAGCAATAGCAGGTGAAGAGGATGTAGCTTTTGATAATAAATCTTCAGAAAGTTTTGATAGTGTACTGCGAAGCGGTTCAGGGAGAGAATTTAATGCTTCACTGACAACACTGGCTTGAGGTTGCTTAGACTGAATATTTGGTGACTTTGAGGGAGTGGGGCTAGATGGCTCAGATTTTTCATCAGTATGAGATTTCATAAGAACATTTATCCTGAGAGGGTTCAAACGCTGACTGATAGCAGCGTCACGAAGTTCGTCATCAGTATCAAGTGTTACAGTATCACCATCTTCATCAATGTAAGTGAGAGTGAAATTATCATCAGGTCTGAATTTAAAGAGGTCAATTATTTTTGTTTTCATTCTAGTCATGTCATGATCCAGCCTATTCCCAGAGACACGGGCACCAAATCTCTTAAGAGTGCCACCATAGTTCACCTGTGGAAATAGAAAAACAATAATTGAAAGAAGACAAGAGGTTTTCCAAACTTGAAAGCGGAAAAGAAAAAGGAACTCCAGACACGCCACAATTGACATAAGGGAAAAGGCCTTCTAAACTTAAAAACTCACTATAAACAAAAAGAAACTCAAGATTACCACAAGTAGAAAGTTTATGAAAAAAATAAAGCTAGCACAAGCATGTGCCTCTCTTTCTTCTGGGGAGAAAGTGGGGGCATTCCTTTGTGAAACCAATCTCTGTAAACAAATCAATTTGTACTAAAATCTCAATGAGCAAAATCATCTGGTAACATCTTTACTTTAAACCACATATCACTTCAATTCTAGATGTTTCACAAACAAAACAGAATATCAGGGAAAGAAAGATTTTTAAATGTTATAACAGAAATTGAAATACAAATTTTAGTTTATTTTTCTCAAAGCTTGGGAATTATCAAATTGAAAAAATTCAGTATCAAAGGAATAAAAAATTTTGGAATGTCTACCTTCTCAGTCATCACTACTAAAGTTTAACATCAAGCTCATCATACTCAACAATGTACTCATTAAATTTGTATTATTAATTCTCATTCTAAGAACCTTGCTCGTCAATCTTTTATATTGGTTGCAACTGGTTTTGAACTGGAACACAAAAACAGGTCCCTAAAGAACAAATTCAAAAATCAGCACAGGAATTTTGATCTAAGATAAACCAATGTAAGCAGAAAAACGTGCCAACTCAAAATGGTTATCTGAACTGTGGACTTTCTTTATCAAAATCACGAACTTGAATATCCAAGTCAAATAAAGCTGCTTTTTCACCATTTCCAGTTCACTTTTCATGATGTTCAATCAAGAAATCTACTATTTCCCATAAAATTCTGGTCGAAGTAACAGATAAAGACAAAGGAGATTCAACAACCACTAGAAGGCTCCATTAACATATTATGAGACAGAAAATTTACATGGCAAACATTACTTACGTATTCAGAACTGATGCTTAAAATAGTTAAGGCTTAAGGGGAGGTATCAAGGGAAGATTTGCAAGCAAAGGAGAAAAAGAAATAAGTTCACATGTTACATATGCTGTCATTCAATTATGTATGTTGTGACACAAAGGGAGAAAAACAAACAAATGAATAAGCCGTTTAAACAGTCTTGCTTGTGTGGGTTCCTAAAATGACCTATTCGTAACATCGTTCATCCATAATTTGCATTATTATCTTTTAGTAAACTGTAAAAGAACTCTTACACTTTCTCTTTACTAAAGTATGTTTTTTTTCTGCTGTCAATGTGGCAGAATGGAACTGAAAATTTTATTCCTGCAATACAAGCTGTAAAGAAATCATTGATAGCGAGCTACCTTATACTACACAAGGGATATACCTTCTAATCGATAATTTATTCATGAGCCTCCAGTGACTTGCACAAAGTTTGTTTTAAGCATAAATTTTTTTTTAAGCAAAAAAAATAAATAAACCACCTCGTGTATGTTTAACCTGTCTATAAATGTCATAGGATGAAATTAATGAAAACCCCGCCCATACAATAAAAAAAAAAACAAAGAGTAGACAAAAAAAATCTCTTTAATAGCGTATGCAGAAGAAAGAAAAAAATATATTATGAAAATTTCCGCCAATTTATTTGCTCAGAAAATATTTAAGCCAAGAAGACCAGATTCATTGCAAGTTGATTTAAGTAAAAGGGCAGGATAAAGATTAGAAGACAAGAATATCATATTCGCAAGGATCAAAAAGTATTACTATCGTCGTTGAGGACATACTCATATCAAGAGACAAAGAAATTTCATAACAAACCCCCCAAACAGCACACAAATTCGATTGCATGAAAGAAGCCCCATCCCCATGTCAACATATCAGCAAGGAAAAATTATCATCTTTAATTGCACAAATCACAAACTGGAAGCTCATATCATGCTTGGAACAATCACAAAGAACATTTGCACTTTCACAAGACCACAAAATCAATATCGAAATCAAATAAACTAAAACGCAATCCAAAACCTCCGACCCTTCTCATGCTCATCAAAGGAAAAATAAAATCCATCCCCAAAACCTCCCGCCTCCCCCAAAACAAATGAAAAAAACCCTAATTTTTCACAATCACATCATCTTCCAACCCGATTAGAGACAAAAACAGCAAAATTAATGAACACAACACAAAAAAAAGGAGGAACAAATCAAAGAACGATCGGATTGATAATACTGACTTTGATGACTAAATTCCAATCGTTGGCGGAGATTTCCATGCCCTGCGCCGGTGGGAACAAGAAAGGAGAATTCATCTGATAATTCATTTTATCAGACAGCGTTCCAGGTAAGCCGCGCGCGATGATCGAAACCCTAACCCTAGCGAGAGAGAGAGAGAGAGAGATAGAGAGGAGGAGAAGTTGGGGAAGAACGATCCAACGGATGGATGGATGGGCGAAGAGGAACGCGTAGCCGTGAGCCGCAGTGGAGTGGGCGATCGCGTACGCCGTCCGCTATTTGAAGTTTCCCTTGGTTTCTTGCTCCCCAAGTACCCTTTCCTTTCCCTTTTCCACCTAATGACGATTTTACCCTTCCTGATTATAGAACTTTTTTTATTTTTTTATATATATACATATATATTGGCGGATAATGAAATGCAATTGCATTTTATTTTATTTTTGGTCATTTCCCTGGGTTTCTTGCTCCCTAAGGACCCTTTTCTTTTTATCAAATGGCCATTTTGCCCTTCCTTATATTAGAATTTTCTTTTAATTTATTATATTTATGGTAGATAATGACAAATAATTGTATTTAATTTTATTTTTTTCTTAGCTCCCTTGGTTGCTTGTGACGATTTTGCCCTTCTTCATATTAGAATTCTTTTTAATTTATTAAGTTTTTTGTGTGGATAGCGTTGTGTAGCTGTGTTTAATTATTAAAAAGTAAAAAATAAATAAAATTAATAAATCACAACACTAATCGAATCATTAATCAAAGATGGCATTACACGAAAATGAAATAGAGTATAGCCAAAACCAGAGTCCATCATCGTGTAACTAGGACAAAGACGGCTCAAAAATATTATTGCTCTAAACCCAAATGCAATAGTCATCCTAAAATCTATGTTTTTCTGAAGTTTTCTTATACAAAATTGTGTATTTTATTGGTTCTTTTTTAAACTCCTAAATTGTAGTTGCTTGATTTGATTTTGCCTGAGTATTTTTTTCTCCCAAGAGGAGCGAAATCTTCAATGGGTCAACTAAATTAAAATTCATTTGCGGCATGTGGGATCCATGCACACTTGGGTGTTTAGACCATTTACAGTTCGTGCTAACAGTTCTCAGATGTAACATCCTCACGGGGATGCAAGTGCTAATTGACCCAAAAACCGTGGAAGATTTTATACAAATATTGTTACATATGGAAACAGCATATGATTCAACAGCAATTCCTGTGACTTTACTGTAGGATTGAATTATATTGTAGCTTTGATTGGAGCTCAAGGGCAATGTTTGTTTTGAAATACAGGGTTGATTTTTGAGTGAAGAATAAGGAGAGAAAGAGCATGAGAGAGAGGGAGCTGAGTTTGAATGAAAAAGAGAGGGTTATGTTGTTGGTCATTGGGGAAACCTTGAACCATCCTGCACTTGATCTATGATATTCCCAGCTAAAATTTGCAAGTTTTCATATGGGTATGTTCATGTTTCCAATTCCAAAATGTTGTTATCAGTGCCAATATTGTTATTTGCAAGAATGGATTCTCAAAAGTCAAAGGCTTGAAAACATTTTGATATACACGCAATTTTTGGAAAAACTGTGATGATTAAAGAGCATGTATTTATCCTCCTGGAATATATATATATAAATGATAATTACTTATAAATCTCCCACAAGTTTGCAGTTTTTCGGATGGTCCTTGAAATGTTTCACTTTCCTATTTAGTCCTTCCTTCTCAATCTATTTCCCTTCAAATCCAAAAACGTGAAACGGCCGTTATGATGAAGCTAACGGAAAGGGGAAATATCTTTTTTGCCCCTTGTTCAAGTTCCAAAAAAATGGCCTTGAAATATCGAGAATACCCTCAATGTCTTTTTTGTCGCCGACCCACTTTTTGCTAGCTTTCAGGTGGACTGTTGTTCCGATGGCCCCCGTGCGTCCCTTGCATTGTCTTCACTCGGAAAGATTCATCGTTCTTCTCTTTGGATGCGTGGACACGCCACTGGCAATCCGGAGAAGCACACCTCACAGTCGTGCGAAGTCTGTCGTTCTTTATGAATGTAAAGTCGAAATTGTTCATTGTTGCATGGCTGCGCAAGTCATCTTTGAACTTATCCACACCATCGAACCGTTGCCCTACTTGCAATGTGAAGCCATCAGATGTTTGTGAACATGAAGTAATACTAAGCGCACCTGCGGGACGATGTTGGGACAAGAACGTCTCCATGTCCGCATTCATGCTTTCTGAGATTGACTCCCTACCGATGGCAACGCATAAGGTAAATCATGAATATTTCACAGAAAACGCAATATAATACACACAAAACCAGTGGAATACACAAGAAAGCATTACATTACACAGGAAATCTATATATTACATAAGAAAGACATATACTACACAAAAAAGCAATATATTACACAGAAAATCAATGTAATACACCGGAAATCCATATAATACACAGGAAGGTAATATATTACACAGAAAAGCAAGGTGTTACATAGGAAACGTATTCAACCACGGGAAATCAGCAGTAATACACAATACACACGAACATAGTAAGAACTATCTTTGTTACTGAATTACGTGGATGGTAAAGAGATGTTATTGATTGTTTCCGCTGCCCCACTGACTTCGTCAACGATGATGTCCACCGCATTCTTCTTGAAGGTATGATGTATGTGGCACATGCGTTAGAAATCCACATCTGACTCAATTGGGCAAACCGTGCTGTACGCTTCGGGTGTCACAAACTTCACAACGACTCGTGATGGATCCAAAGCCCATCGCTCGCAGATCTCTGTGACAACAACCTCCCAGGCTGTTAGGATCGTGAATTGTAGTAGCCGTCCTTCGCCTTTGAAGCGAGCAACACCACAAAATGTCTCTATGGTGACTAACACCTGCGTAGACGTCAGTTTCTGGGTAAAAAAAAAAAAAAAACCAACATGATGGAGACCAAATGTAGACAGTGCTTATCTGCGGATTAATCTGTCAGAAGGACGACAAGAACACTGAGAAAACAGAGAAGAACAAGAGGAGAAAGAGAATGAAGATGGAGATGAAGATGAAGTATAGTGAACATGTTGCATAATAGTTTTCCAGAAAATGCTTGATGTGATTGGGCGGGAATGAAAAGCAAAGGTACTTTTGGCATTTTAATAAAAATACACTCACGGTTCTCACGGTAGGGACTAAAAAGTATTATATGTGAAAAGCAAGGACTGCAGAAGAAGTGCAAAAATCAGAGGGACTGCAGAGGAAAAAGGAAACTATCCAGAAACTTATAAATAATTTTTCCTATATATAAACCACGAGGTCATTCACAATTAAAGATTAAAGATTAAATTTTGGTTTTAGCTTTTAATTTGTTTGAGCTGGTAGTATGGCATCCCATCAAATTATTATCCAATAAGAGATCAATATCAATACTAATTCACACAAAATCGTACCATGTATTTTACACTTTTGTTTTTTTGTCTTTTAAGATGAAATGTGACGAGTGAATATATTTGCACAAATGCAGAGCAACTTCAATAAATATTTATTTTCTGATTTTGTGTGAATTTTGAGATTTAATCTAAATTAAAAAAAAAACTTCATATCAAGAGATCTTGATACCATTAATTGTTTATATTTTGTTAAAGTACAAAAACCAAATAGATTTTTACAAAAATATAAAATATACAAAATTAAAAGCAAACCCAACACTATAAAGAACTATGATATCTAATAAAAGACATTGATTTTTATTTAAAAAATAATAATAATACGACTTTGAAAATTTCAAAACTTTCAAGACAAATGCTCTGATATTTAAATAAATAACACGCAATTATTATATTCTCATTGAAATTAATTATAATTAAGAAGTTAGTTAGGTTGAGTATAGGTCCCCCACAATTTAGAGATTCTAAGGGGTTGGAATGACATTTCCCACTTCAAAGCCATCTTGAATAATGTGAAAAGCAATGCTTCAATAAATTCTTATTTTTTGAATTCAACCCTTTTTAATAAAATACAAAATAAGACCCGTGACTGAAAAAGTTAAAGTGAAAAGCATCCGCAAATCCTTCATTTTATGAAAAATCAAATTAAAAAAATAAAAAACTAAAAAATACACAAAGCCTTTACCCCTTGTTTGGTTTTAAAGGGGAGTTAGGGGGGAAGAGAGTGAGGAGGAGTTAGGAGAGGAGGAGGATGAAAAGTTTGTAAAAATATTATATTTAGTTCATTGGAGAGGTGATGAGGGGGTAATCCAAATAATTTGTTTGGTTAGATAGAGGAACGAAGGGGAGTATAATGTATATCGACTAATTTGCCATTTTTAAAAATATTTTTTATAATTAAATTTAAATAAGAAATATCTTCTATTTCACAAAATTAAATTACAAATTACCGGATAACATAATTTTGAGATAATAACAATCACCTATATAAAAAATTTAAAAATAATAAAAATAGTAAAAAAAAATTAAAACGGAGGTTAATTACCCTGGGGTTGCACAGGGGTAACCATTATAATTTAATATAATAGCATTATAGATAATCGCATTAATCTATTCTATCGGTTAATATTAATATATCAAATCTATTATCTTCAAAAGTATATATTTTTTAATATAAATAAGTTTTTAATCTAAAAAGAAAATAAAAACATGGGTATTTTAAATAGGATATATGTGTAATATATTAAAAAAACAGTGGCATTTTGGTCAAAATAAATAATGAAAACCCACCCCTCCAAACTCCTCCTTCAAAATCCCCCAACCAAACAACCTCTACTCCTCCAAACTCTCTCTTAACCCTTCAAACTCCTCCAACCAAACAAGGGCTTAGAGATGTCAATACGACGGATTCGCAGGGAATACAATCTCCAGCCCCAAATTTTTACTCTCATCCCCGACCCAACCCCGAACACGGGGAATTTTTTTCCCATCCCCGTTTCAGTGGGGATTTTTCATATTCAGGAATTACTCTGCCCCAATTATTAAATTAATATCTTTTATATTAATATTTTATTTAATTATTAATAATTTGCTAATTAAATAAATAAATTGGTTTTGTTATATTTTTATTTAGATATTCATAACATACAATTATATATATATATTATTTAATATTTAGGGACCGGGACAGGGCAGAGAGAATATTCCAGGCCTGGCCCCGACTCTTGAAAAGAATCCCCAAACCCCGTCCCAATGGAGTGGGAAATCGGGTTCCCATGTAAAAAGACATAATGTGGAGTAAATTAACTATTTGAAAAACACCTCTTCCAAAAGAATGTTTATTTCGGTGTAAGTTAGAGGGAAATAAGAAAGTGGAAAAAATATCACTTCCCTGAAGTAGTCGAAGTGATATAACTTGACTTCTACCACTCTTATGTTCATTTTGCATAAAGTATTTATTCCATGAAATGCTCATTTTCCCACTTTCTGTGTTAACTTTCTCATTTCAAAGACTTCAAATGAGTATTTGAAAGTGGGTAAAAACGAGTTTTTATAGGGACTCACTTCTCCCACTTCTGTGTAAAAAATACTGAAATGAAAAAATAACCACTTTTCTAAAAAAATAACATTTAAAATTGAGAAAATCAGTCCACTTCTCCCCCTAAACGAACACCCCCTAAATCTTTTATAAAACAAAATGAGATCAAACAAACATGGTGCCTTGGGATATGTCTCCCCTCATTGATAGTGATTTCAATTAGCTGTGGGGCAAAAGAAGATTGGCATTATTGAATTCGAAGATTGCAACACTTGAATGCTATTCATTGTCACACCATCCAATGAAAATCAATTGTAGATAAGATTAATTGTATAGATTTGTGTGTGTGAAGATCATCCTCATAGATAGACAAAATGGTTATTTAACTAGAGATTTGATTAATTAGATCTTAAAAATAATCTTCATAAACTTCACAATATTTACAAAGCTAGGAAATAATTATAATTTTTTAAGAAAAATTAACTTGATCAAACATTATCTCAATCAACATTCAATGCGTCAACAACATTGATGAAATGCACACCAATTCAATACATAGCGATGCTTTATTTAGGCAATTGAGTCACTAAACTTCATCATCCATGTCATTCTCTTTTATTAATAAATTTTAAATTTAAACTATATAAATCTCTACATTTTAAAAATTATAAAACATTATAAACCTATCTAAAACACTAAAATCATGAACTCAAATATTATAACCCCAATACCTAAAATTCTAAAAACCTAAATCTTAAATTTCAAACCTAAACCCTAAACTAAAAATACTAAATCTAAACAATAAATCCCAATCCCCTATAAGGGTCTTGCCATTTATAATTTAGGGTTTAAGGAAGGAGTTTCCAGTTTATCGTTTACAATCAAATATTTAAATTTAGGATCTAGATGATAAAAAAAATTTAAGTTTTGTCAAAAAAATAAACACTACCTAAAAATCAACCAACTTATGCCATGGACAAAAATCTATTCACAAGCAATTCATTGCCTCTCCACACATCATCAATCAATTAATTAAATCTTGATTTTAATATATAGTTCTGGACGTTTCCTTTGTTTTTATTTAAGCTTTTCCTATCAAAAAATCAACATACCATAACCATCAATACAACGAAAAACATTAATATGATAAACCTTCCCAACTAGTTAAATAAATATTGGCATAACTATAATGATGTTAATATTTAACTTCTCATATCACCTCATGTTATTAAGTTGAATCAAACCTACCAAATAAACTTCCCAAATGAATATCCATCAATTACAAATTTAGAAAGCTCTTTTGATAACTAAATGTAATACAAATATCATTACTCTATAACAATATTCTCAACCTGCCAGTGAGTTCTCTATATAAAGCTAGCCATGCACCACCTCATCAAACTCCACCCCACCCATCCCATCTTCATCTCTTTGGCTAGTGATTCCTCATTCTACACATAAATTTTTTTCTTTTCTTAAAAAAGAGAAAAAAGAATGGCCAGCTTGAATGGAGAAGACCAAGAAGTGAAGAGGGAGGAGATGACAAAGGTTACAAAAGAAGTCACACTCAATGAAGAAAAAAAAGACTCTAAGAATATGGTAGTTGAAGATGACAAGTCAAAAGAGGAAATGACAACCAAAGTTAGGGATGTTATTATGAATGAAAATGTAGTGCAAGAAAATATCAAAATAACAGATGAAAAGAATATAAAGGATTCTGAAAAGAATGATAAAATAGAAGAAGAGGTGAAGATGGAGGTGGAGATCAAGACAGGAGTTTCATTCCCTGTGAAGTTAAATGATGGGAAGCAGCTCAACACTATGGGAAACAGAAAGAAGAAAATCCTAGCTCTCAGTGTCAACATATATGCTTTTGGTATGCATATAAATACTTTTCTGATCCTAAACTACTATGGTTTATACATGTCATTTTGATTTCTAAACTAAGTCCTAATTTAAGTGTTATGAATTTTGTATTCAAAGACTAAAAGAAACTTTCTTTTGGCTTAAAAAAAGAAAACCTAGGTCCAAGGCTTAGACCTACTTGTTTACTAGTTTATTTAATGGGCATGCTGACCAGAGCCAACCTTTACTGAGCCATTTAAAAAATTTATGATAATGTAAATATATATGCCTGATTTAAGCCATCCAACAACCAACAATGTCATATAATAATACATTTTTCCCCCCTCTAAGATCCATAGCTATTATCACATACAAATTTTCTCAAACTAATCTTGTCATCCAACTATTTGAAAATGACATGAAATGAGAAAATACAAAAGTAAACCAAAACCAATAAAACACATCTGACTCCTACATAATGAAGCATAATTTAATATAATGCAGGAATATACGCTGATAATGAGAGGCTGAAGGAGGTCCTGAAAGCAAAATTTGGAAAGGCACCAGAAAAGGCCAACAAGGAATTATATGATGCTGTGATCAACAGTGATGTCAGGATGACTGTGAGGCTTGTTATTGTCTTTGGGAGCCTAACTATGAGCATGGTTAGGAAAAACTTTGATGAGGGGCTTGGAGCTTCACTTAAGAAACTAAATGGTAGTCAAAAGAATGAAGATCTTGTCAACAAGTATAACATTCACATTTATATTTCACAAATTCACATTTATAAACTCTACGACAATTAGAAATTAAAATATCATTCATCTATCCATAAATCTTTTCTTATAAAGATGACATTGAAAAAACCTCTCTTGTGCATTGATCAAAGGGTCATGGGAGCTGCAAAGGATAGTATCAAACTCCACTCTGGGTCTATAATTGAGATCTCCAGGATGTCAGACTATGTGCTGCAAACAAAGGGTAAGCAAACCAAATACAACTTAGCTTTTCATTGGAGAAAATTCAAGCTCCCATTTTTTTAATGCTCATGCTAGATGCAAACCAAACGTATTTCACGAGCTTCATTGAACTCAAAAGCTAAAAGAAAATAAGATGAGAACCCAAACTTGTACATTCATATCCAAACGCACTGTGCATTTAAATATAGAAATTCAATGAATGCAGCGAAAGATGAACTGATAAGCCATGTAGAGAGCGAGCTACTGTGCAGAGGGTACCTCAATATGTACCTGGGTGATGATCCTTTCGATAAAGAAGCTAAAGAGAGATTTGGAGCATCCCTGCTCAGCCTCTTCTAAGTTTCCGAACAGCTGCTGCTCCATCTATGGTGATATCAAATAAAATCTTGCGCCTTGTGGTCACAATGGATTTGAATAACAAATCTTGTAGCAGCCAATAAATTAATATTGAATCAAAACTAGCAGCACTCTTAAACAACAACTATACAGGGGTATATATATATATATATATATATATATATATATATATATATATATATATATATATATATATATATGGTTCATCCAAATAAAACTTTGCGAGGATCGAGCTGCCCACTGCAGTAGCTAGATGAAAAAGTAGAAAGTTCTTGATGCCCTCTCCATTCTTGAAATGGTTTGAGATTAATTGGGGTTTCAACTGCAGCTGAATCTACACACAGCATTACATTAAAATCCCCATCTCCAAAATCTGGCATGGTTCTCGCCTTCTTATTCCAGGGGTTCCAGAGAGCTGACGGTAAAGGACAGTGGTTTCAAGACTTATATTCAAATAGCATTCAAGTACTTATAAAGTTAATAAGATGAATATTTGACCAACCTGCATCAGGTAAACCATCTTTTCTTAACACCAGGGTTCTTTTCTTCTCATGATCAATGACAGCAATCTTTGTAGGAGTATTCAGATACACACGGTCTACCTGTTCATAAAGATCAGGTTATGCCTGAGGCTAAAATATGGTCCCAATTAAAATATGAAATATGATATGAAACAGAATGGACGGAAAGAATAGTTTCATCTGAAGTTTGAAAGAATAGTTTCATCTGAAGTTTGGTAGATAGTTTGTCCACTATAATTAGGTAAGCTATCAGTAATGCTGAAGTATATCCATATAAGTGAGTTACAGAACTCAGAGTCTGCTATAAGTTACTAGAGCATTTCTCTTAATTCAATAGTTGTACTTAGTGATAAAATATTCTGATAATGAATGCAAAGAGAAATCCTTTTGTGTGATTTCTAGAAAATATCATCAGAATGGAGATGGCCAAAACAGACAATCTTAAAGTTACCCTTTCCTACAGACAAGATCTGTTAAACCACGTGATTTACTGCATATAATTACCTCCCCATCAATAGTGATTGCATCTGGCTGCTCTACAAACCTCTCCCTTCCCATTATGTTATCTAGATAGTCAAGTGTCTCCAAACCCTCAACACGCACTTCACTACAAGTGAATAACACATTTGAAATAGGAAAAAAAAAATATTAGTGATACTGTAAAGCAAAATAAATACTGTGATCTTAGCTTGATCTCAATAAACTAAAGATTTCCATTCCCTCTTTTTGGGTAAAGAAACTAAAGTCTTGTTTGCATACCTGACATCAGAAACAGAAATATAATTACGAATTCCAAATGTGAAGGAGAAGTCCTTGCTATCTGTATTCCTCACTCGCGGAATTAAAGTCAGCTTATTAGGACCTAATATAATACGAAGTCGCAACTCAAAGCTGCATGAACCATCAAAAAGCATGAGTGTTGAGCTAAATTTTCATTTTTCAATGTCTATATATAGGTCTAATCTTTCTGTAAGCATACCCGTGAGGCCAAATTCTTACAACCTCATTTGTAGACCTCAAAATGAGGTCGACTGAAGAACGATTTTTAAGAGGAGGAAGTGGTGCTGGGGAACTATCCAATGCCCATAATCTATTCCTTGCAAATCCAGAAAGATCTAGAGACTTAAAACTTCCATACTGCAGAAGAAAACTGGCTAAGTATGAAAGGATGTTCCAAGAGAGAAAATAAATCCTAAAATTGCAAGATTGGCTTCAACCGACCTGGGGAAAAAAGATAGGTATGCCCCCTCTGACATCCTTTTGTTGTCTAACGCGAGTCTGCATAGGGAAAAAACAAGGAAACCTCACAATAGTAGGCTAATAGCAAGAATGGCCAATGCAGTTAAATATTCCCACACTTAAATAATATGAAAGAGATACAAAATATACCCTATTATTATATGCAAGTTAGATAAACATAGAATAAAGATGCTTGCCAAGTAATATGCAAAAATCAGCATAGTTATCTTTCAAGAAATAATTGACAAGAAGAGGACGAATATGAAGGATTACAGAATTAGGCTAAATGTATGCTATATAATGATAGAAACAAGTTATCAAGGAGAAACATATCTACTGTCTTCCATAAAAATAAAGCAAGGCTTATGTGGATATGTAAGGTGTTTGAACCTATGTGGTGTAGCAAAAATACCATAATAGCATTATTTAAATAAACAAGAAAAACAGATGTTTTAACAGAAACTCAGTTTATGAGTGGAATCTGATTAATGAATTAGTGTCAAGAGATAAATAAATAGAAAATAGATCCCGATTGGCTATAGTTGTATAGTACCTCCATAGAATTTCTTCTTCTTGTTAAAAAATGGTAAGCATTTGAAATATTTTTGACTATATCCCTATAAATGAAAAATTAAACTAACACACTCTCTGCCTCAACAGCATCAACCTCAACTTGTGTTTATTGGCCCCATTCCCTAACTGCAAAGTTTTAATCAACTTTATCCTTTTTTTCTGACACATAAGGACCTGTTATCTGAAATGCATGCATTTGCTCATCCCCAACACCCTTGTTTCTAATGGCAAATTCAACAAAATATTACCATCTTCATCAGAAAGATGGAAAGCATACATGCAAGGAACACCTTAACAATTTAAAGGGCCTGGTTGGCACTTTAACGGTCTACCATAGTAAAACACATACACAGGTTAATTGAAAAGCAATACAATATTATGTATTGAGAGGCCTGGTGCATCACTAAAATATAGAAAATACCTTGCTGCTCGTAAAAAGCAATTCCTCTCGACGTTCATTTTTCCATGACACAACCTGTCCGCCATAGAGTAGAACCTAAAAAGAGAATTTTCATCAGATCATTCCGTGGGCTTTGTATGAGCATATGAAGTGCTAATATCTCAGAATAAAAAAAATTGCTTCTATAGCCACCAAAGGAGATCAGTTTAAGGTAAAGCAATAAGTTCATGATAAACTCATAAATTTTGCAGTCATCTATGACTTTCAAATTTCTAATTAAATACTAATATCCACAAACGACCATCAAATTAAACTCCAAACCTGACAAGTAGAACCAACACGAATGCTGCCACTTCAATCACACTAATCCAAAACCTACTCACAATTTTAAAACAAATCCAAACAAGAAAAACAAAAAAATGGCAAAAGAAAATCATAAACACTTCACTTTAGTAAGAACAAACACTTCAGCACCTAAAATAGATAAAATTTCAAGATAAACAACAAAGTTGATGATAAACCATAAATTTAGTAAACACATAACTTTAAATCACACCCAAAAAAAAAACCAAGACAAATTGGACCCTAGAAACAAATTCCAACACAAACGCACCATTATTGTGCCATTTCAATTATTAAAAAACAAAAAACTCAAACTAAATTGAATCAAAAGAGAGAGCTGTTAAATCACCTCAGCAGAGGATCCTCCAGCCTCGGTCAGTATAACCCTAGGAAATCCATCTCCATCATGAACAACACTCCAAGTCATCTCTTCCCAGTTCCTTCACCACCGCAACGGTCTCTTGGTTCACAAGAACCCTAAAATATCACAAAAATCAAGCACCACGACATCCGGAGAGAAATTATCTATCGAATTTGGCGAAAATGGGAGGTGATTGGGATTCGACGCGGCATCTCTCCCGATCCTCTCAAACCATAAGCGCCCGCGCTTTGCCAGTGGGGCCGAAACGCAAAGAAATGACCAGTTTGTCACCAGAAGACTACGTGGCTTTATTCGATTCGCTACCTCGATAGTGTGGGTTTCCAGGTTGGTTTTGTGTCACAATTTGGGTGCATGAAATGCTAAAAGAAAGTGCGCCGGAATAAGGGCTTGTTTGGATGGGCTTCTAAAAAAAGGGTTTTTTTAAGTTTTGTAGAAGCACTTTTTTTAAAAGTGCTTTCAAAGTAAGTTAAGTGCTTTTTTTTGAAACAGCTTTTCAGAAGTGCTTTTCTAAGAAGCACATGTGATGCAGCTTATGAAAAAAGCTGAATTTTAGCTTTTTTCACAGCTTCTGCCCAAAAGCCCAAACAAACATGTTTTTTAAAACCCAGAAGTGCTTAACTTATAAAAAAGCACTTCTGGGCTTAAAAAAAAACCCATCCAAACACCCCCTAAGTATATGGATGTGATATTTTGTTTATGAAGCTGGAGTTAATTCATGTTAAGTGACTGATGGGTAATAGTATTTGTATTACAAAAAAATCAAAATCGTTATTGGTCCCTGGCCTGTAAATTTTATTTTGATCCCCGAACTTGAAAAATATTTAATTTGGTTTCTAATCCATTTTGGCAGATATGTAATTTATTTAGATTTATCAAAAAAAACTTTTAAGCAAATTTATTCGGCTCTTCCTTGGTGCATCTTATTTGAATTTAAAATAAAATAATATGATTCTGATATTTAGTTAATTAATTAATTATTATTTGAAAGTATTTTATTATAATTTTTTTTAATTGTGCCTTGTTATAATTTTTAGGTCAAAATATCATAATAGTCCCTCTATTATACAATTCCAGCCCTTTTAAGATCCTTTATTTTCATTTTTGGGAAGTCCGGCTCCATCAATGACGGTCGTTTGTCCAGCCGTTTGGTCTGTGCTGACATGGCTCATTATTGATTAAAAAATTCTTAAAAATCATAAAAATGTTGGATTTAATAATAAATTAATCAAGAGGGTTCGGATCACAAAAGTAAAGATCCGAACCCTCATTCTTAAATCCCTAGGTTCCTTTTCCTCGTCAGTGAATGAAGAACCTCTACCTTGGTCCACCCCCAACCTGTCGACGTTGTGGATCCCGCCGCCAACCCTCGGCCATATTGTGCGAAATCCAACCGACGACGCCAAATTTCCTCCATCACCCTCGAGTAACCTTCCCAAACTCTTCTCCCGGCGAACTTCCCGACCGACGCCACATTCTGCTGGCGACCTTCCCGACCGATGCCATATATTTTTTTTATTACAGTGCTACTAGGGTTTCAGAAAATGTTTATGGTTTGTCTGAATATGGAAGACATGACAATGTTGATTTAGTCTTCCATTTTGATTTTGATTTTATTTTCATGAATGTTGTAACCATGGTTCACTGTATAAACATTTAGTTCAATTAATTTGAAATTGTTATGCATGGTAATTTAAGTAAGAAATTTTTCAAAAAAAAAAAAAAATTTTAAGTAAGAACAATCATCACACAAAACAACAATTAAACATTCATTAACAATGAATAACATTATCCAACTTTACATTTAACCAACAGAACATTATAACTTTGCAAAATCATCAAGTTTCACATAGCATATATCAAGTTGGAACAAATTTAAACCATTCCCAAAGAAACAAAACCATCCCTCTCATGCTTCCTTCCTTCAAGATTGAGGATTTTATGTTATTACATTACTTGCCCAGTTTTGTTGTGTTGGGAAATACAAAATTTCTTCTGTTGTAGAGCCATGGTAGCTTTCTCCAGTTTGATTCTTGGTTGCAGCAAGCTTTCCATCCCTTCTTGCCTGACATCACAAGTGCCAAAGAACATATATTAACATATATTACTATAAAAAAAAGTTAATATTGTACTTAAAGTAATAACATATATTACAGCTAATTGTCTATTATTAATAAACTAAATCAAGGACTTAAAGTAATATATGGCATCGGTCGGGAAGGTCGCCGGCAGAATGTGGCGTTGGTTGGGAAGTTCGCCGAGAGAAGAGTTCGGGAAGGTTACTCGAGGGTGATGGAGGAAATCTGGCGTCGTCGGTTGGATTTCGCACAATATGGCCGAGGGTCGGCGGCGGGATCGATGACGTCAACAGGTTAGGGGTGGATTAAGGTAGAGGTTCTTCGTTTACTGACGAGGAAAAGGAACCTAGGGATTTAAGGATGAGGGTTCGGATCTTTATTTTTGTGATCCGAACCCTCTTGATTAATTTATTATTAAATCCAACCTTTTTATGATTTTTAAGAATTTTTTTAATCAATAATGGGCCATGTCAGCATAGACCAAACGGCTGGACAAACGACCGTCATTGATTGGACCCAGACTTCCCAAAAATGAAAATAAAGGGGCTTAAAAGGCATAGTTTATATTGAAGGGACTAAAAGAGCTAGAATTGTAGAATAGAGGGACTATTTTGATATTTTGACCTAATTTTTATATAATTTTTATTTTTTTAAAATAAATTTAAATAAAAATTTACTCCTTATATCAAAATTAGGAAAATTGCAATCTCTGGTGGCGAGCTCCGTCGAGCTGAGGCGGCGGCGTGTTCTTCAGAGGGGACTCAAGAAATCGAGGTCTTCCGGGACAGGCTAGGGGAGCGGTGCTTGATTTGATCCTCTCTATGGCGGGAGAAGGGAAGCGGAGGACCCGGAGAGGTAAACGAAAGCGGCACTCTCGCAACAATGCTTCTCCGTCCTTGCAGGAGGGGCAACCACCGATTTCTCCTCCTCTTCGGCCATCCAAGCCTCGAAAGAGAAGCAGAGTTGAACCTCCTGTTCCAAACTCCACGTCTTCGCCCAATTTTCTCGATAAGGTAGAGTTTCTCAACACCGGTGCGGTTGGATTAGGTTTTCTTTTACTTGAGGTTCTAGTTGTCAATTTAAATGCATTGGTATTTTGATTTGATGAAGAAACGAAACATTTGCTTGTGGAAAGATAGTTTCATTGTTTGATTAGGTTTTTATTTTTATTTTTTCTGTCTCTCTCTGTGAATGATGATGGTGGCGATTAAGATTGTTGTTTCTGCAATGTATTAGATTGAGGAATAGTTTGCCTTTTACTGCAAATGAAAAAGACACTGACTTGACACTAGAGTGAGGAGAATTGTAGAGTAAATTATTTTATGCTTCTTTGGGTTTTATTCAAGTTCGGGCGTTATTGAAGTTAGAATGTGATAAGGATTGGCTAGGATATGCTAAAGCTTGGGTTGGTTATGTGATGGTATTGGCTTGTTCCTTCTTTCAAAATGGACGTATCGGAAAAGAATAAGTCCCACATCTGTGGGTGCCAAGAGTCTCAGATGTCCATTCAAAACCAACAGAAGTTTAGTAATGTGTCTTTCATAGAGATTGCAAGTCAAGGGAAAGATATGTTTTAGCAAAACTTGTTGAAAACTAAGGATATTGATAGAACAATGGAGTCTAATGGAAGCACACAAGCTTCAATTTTTTCTTTTTTTAGATTTAGAACTTATTAAATTGGTTAAACTGATTGCTTTAGAACTTTTACGCTTTATCTTAGTTTTATTTTTTCGAGGATTACTATCTTTCTTCTAAATGTACAGATACGTGGGAGGTTATCTGGAGCTCATTTCAGGATGATCAATGAGAAATTGTACACTTGCAGGTATGGAATTTCTGCATACACTCTAAATTTGTTGCTTTTCTCATACTTTTTCTTCCTTTGAATTCTAAAACAACACAATGACAAAGCCAAAATGCACCAGATGCCTTTAATTTGTCAGTTTTCTATTCCTTGTATAATTAATGATTTAAATCTCTCTTATAATTTTTTTAATTTATTCTTATCATTTCTTAGTGGAAGCGAGGCTCTTGACTTATTCACGAAGGATCCGGAATTGTTTGATGTGGTAAATATCTGCTGGCTTATGCCCCTCTATCTACTTATTTATTTTTTATTTTGCAATGAATCATCTCACTCTTCATGTATATCTTTTCCTAGTGGATTAAACTAAAGCATCATATGGAAACAAATACAATATGAAAATTAAGGCTCAAGATTGCATGTGGTCATTACCCTACTTGCCAAAGATTTGGCATTTGAGAGTTTAAAAAAGCCACACCTGTGCATTTTCTTTGATGACAACAGATGCCTTTTTTTCCTAATATTCTTTGTTTTGGTGCTTCTGCTCGAATCCACTTCCATAAGTACTCTTCATCATTTTATTGTCTTCTTCATCAGTAATCCTTCAACATTAACTTTTCATTAACTTCCTCTAAAGGTTTCTTTCTTACTCTCTTTGATTAGTAAACAGTACAGGCTGCAAACCTTTGGTAGAGTTCATCTGGGAGTTGAGATCCTTTATCCAATTTGCCCATATCCATCATCAATGTTGTGTAAGTCTTGAGCATGATGGTGGCTCCAATGAAATTTAGGTGTCATGAATATTTTTCTATTATGGTATTATTCCATTTTGTATGATTGTCTGGCATGAGCTGATGCTCAACTTTACCTGCTGCCGGCAATGCACAGTACTTTGAGTGTGTTATTTTACAGTATCAGTACAAGGCCTTTATGTGAAAAATTGCCATTCCCCTCTTTACGGCTGCTAATCAACAACCAATACAGGTTAAAAAGTGAAAACAAAAGTAATATAAAAGCCATTAGTTTCAAGCATGTGATTTGATCTACATTTACTGATGTTTCTTACTGGTGCAGTCTTCTCTTATGCTAGTGCTAACTGCTTCCTTATTTCTTGAGTAAGTTTTGTTACTGTTAATTTAAAAGGATGCGAGATGGTTCTCCATGTATCACAAGTGTACAATTTGACACTCATAAAATGTTTCTTTCCATGATTTATGTTTTACTTTAGTATCATGCAGGATATCAAGGGCAGATGTCACATTGGCCAGAGCAACCAGTTAATATCATCATCAAATGGCTAAAGGATTATAGTTCTTCTATGATAGTAGCTGATTTTGGATGTGGTGAGAATGAAGGAAATTTTGCCACGTTGTATCATACTGGAATTATTATCTAGGAGGATTGAATCACTTTTGTGCTTATTAATACCAGGACTTTGCAGGGAGTGCTGCCCTTGCAAAAAATGTGAAGAATAAAGTCTTCTCCATTGATCTTGTTGCAAATGATCCATCAGTAATTGCATGTGACATGTCCCATGTAAGTACTGCCTTCCATAGTCACTCATTGGCAAATGCTTATCTTGAAATGAGAATGGCTATTGGTTCTTCCTAATATGGGATCCTTCTAATTCTATACATTCACTACGAATCAAAATGTCATCTTGTTGTGACTGAATGATATATTGTTCGTTGTTAGTTATCTTTTTAATTAGTCCCCTTCCCATTAAATGCAACAGTGCATTGTTTCCTAGTTCCCTGACTGAATGGCCACTATTTATGCATTGAAAGGTGTTGATGATGTGATCGACGTGGCTGTTTTCAAAATCTATATTATATTTAGACTACAAATTTGATTTTTGGACTCCAAATATAGTTTATGCATTCACATCGCCTCACAAGTGTTTTTTCTGCAGACACCCTTGGATTCATTATCTGTTGATGTTGGTGTCTTTTGCCTCTCACTTATGGGAACCAATTTCCCAAGTTACCTGCAGGAAGCAAACAGAGTTCTCAAGCCATGGTTCACATTATATGTTGCTTTCATTTCTACACTTACGAATTTTGACTTAATGGCTTTGATGAGCATTGAGCACTCATTGTCCTGTGCTGCAGTGGTTGGCTATTAATAGCAGAAGTTCGAAGTAGGTTTGATCCAAACAACGGCGGAGCAGACCCGGATAAATTTTGTGAAGCCGTCTGTAAGCTTTGGGTACACTGCTGTTTCCAAGGTTCATATTCTTGAACTCCCTTTTGTTATGGATCAACATATTCAAGCACTTATTGAACTCTGAAAATACTGTTCGAATTGTATATTCTCAGTACCACTTATCTCTAATCAAGCCCCAAACAATGACCGGTGTCTGAAAACTAAGCTTTCTAAAAGATTCACATTACTTATGAGCTAATAATGCAGAGCAAACTGGGTACAAAGTAAATGGTGACAGAGGCAGATAACTCTTGAATGTTCCTTATGACTCGTGTTTTCTTCTTGCAGGATTTGAAGAATAAAATGTTTCTTCTTTTCTACTTCAAAAAAAAGGTGATTTGTATGTTTTTTTTAATTTAATTCCTTATTTTTTGGGAACTCCTTTCTTTTCCTTCTCATTTTTTCACTATTTTCAGGAGAAGGCTGCTCCGGTGAAATACATTGAGTGGCCAGAATTGAAAGCTTGTTTGTATAAACGTCGTTAACTTTGTCATATGTTATCAACCTTTCTTTTATGGATGCTTTTAGTTGAGGAACCCTTTTCTGAATCTCACTGAACAACCACTTGTTCCATTGTTTATTGAATGGTAAAATTAATTTAAAATTTTGATGATTCTTTTTTATTTGATGTGCTCAATTTCCCTGGAGCGTTTGCGAGAAGAATAGAAGTAATATTTAAATAGATATTGTTTTCTAGTGTTATATAACAACGGGTTAAAAAAAAATAATAAATCATTTCATGAGAATCACCAATTTAAAACAATGATTTACAACTTGTGCTGTTTGTTTCAAAAAAGAAAGATATGGTGGAATCAAATTTATAAAAAATTACTACCTCTACCGATCGTTTATATACAAATTACCATTTCTCTTAATTTTAACATATCCTTTACAGAATTCAAACTAGTTAAAAATAGG
This sequence comes from Dioscorea dumetorum, assembly GCA_902712375.1. Classification (NCBI taxonomy): domain Eukaryota; kingdom Viridiplantae; phylum Streptophyta; class Magnoliopsida; order Dioscoreales; family Dioscoreaceae; genus Dioscorea; species Dioscorea dumetorum. The sequence goes on along the minus strand of CACTHL010000731.1, from coordinate 142,119 downwards.
GGTAGAGATTTAATTTGATTATTAAAAAAAGATTTTGTTACCGCGATAATTTATGATATGAATATGTTAAAAAAATTGTAATTAAAAAAAAAAGGCATAGTGTAAACCTTTTGTTTGCTGTTTACTTGTCAGAGTTGTGGAGAAGACGACTTGTTTGGGCTTGTTTGGATGGGCTTCTTAAAAAAAGTGCTTTTTTTAAGTTTTATGGAAGCACTTTTTTTAAAAAGTGCTTTCAAAGTAAGTTAAGGGGGTGTTTGAATGTGCTTTTTTTAAGCCCAGAAGTTAAGCACTTCTGGGTTTTAAAAAACATATTTGTTTGGGCTTTTGGGTAGTGCTTTTCTAAAAAGCACCTGTGAGGCATCTTCTGAAAAAAAAACTGAATTTTAGTTTTTTTCATAGCTTCTGCCCAAAAGCCTAAACAAACATGTTTTTTTAAAACCCAGAAGTGCTTAACTTATAAAAAAACACTTCTGGGCTTAAAAAAAACCCATCCAAACACCCCCTTTGCATTATCCTTTTTCTTGTTATTTGTTCATTAAAAATACAGTTTTTTTTTAATGAGTGTTATCTGCGTCATATCATCTTAACAAATAATTCGAGCTGTAAAACAATAATAAATTAAAAAAAAACATATTCAGTGGAACAAAAAATTTGAAGGGGATCTTCAGTGAAAAATACTTGTGAAATAATATGCTGGAAAAATCTACAAAAGTGGAAGAAAAAGAAGTAGAAAGTGAAATCACATACCTACTTGAATTATCACAATGTAAATGAAGCTCTTACTTTCAACCATGATCTGCATAAAAACCATGATAAATAAAGACCTTATTAGGTTTTGTTGGCAAAGAAATTAGAATCTAAACTTTATACGTTGATACACACCAGATACTTGAACTCTTCATACGCACTTGAATTAGTAGCAGCAACAAATAATCTTCTCTGAAATGAGGTTAAACTTTTTTTTGTTAGGGTTAAGATGGGTAAGAAGTCCTTAACACCAAAAAAAAATGTATGAACTGTTTTCTGTTTATCAATGACATCAACATATCATTGACAAACATAGTTTTCGGAAGTGGAAGCACCAGAAGAGGCAGATAAAATGCAGAAATCCCAAGTAACCCTGCAAACAACATGGAGAGGAGCTCAGCAAGCCTGAACCTGCAGTGAAAAAAACATGTTATTCGACGTGTAAAATATATGCTCGAAAAAGAGCAGAAGATGGAACAACCTAAAATGGGGATAGACGATAGGAAGAGATGTAGCAGTTTGTATGAGATCATGGTGATGGACCCTGAAAGGATGCAACAAGGTAGAAACTGAAGAAGAGGGTTAAGCACTTCTTTCATGTATTCCATCCCTGCAAAATGAGGGGCAGGTTAATAATGTTGGTTGAAATTCGAAAATGTTACTGATCAGAGAGGTGCAAACATAGGCAGTACCACATATTTTCTTTGAGGTGAGAAACAGTATAGTCAAGGATGATAAACTTTTGATGCATAATGTTGAAAGTGCCTTGAAAAGATGCAAAGGCACATCAGTGTTTGAATCAGAATTGTTCGTTTAGTTATTATGGGGGGATGAGAATGTACCAGTCCCTGAGCTCCCAAACCAAGAACATTGATGGAAAGCCAGTCTAGAAGACCATTCAAGAATATAGCAGTCAGATTGATGAGAAATAGCCAGTTCCCTTCTCCAAGGGAATAAAATACTGCTGCAAATAATTCGAGCATGGTCCAAAAAGGTGAACTGATTGAATCTGCTTGAAAAAAACAGAGAGTATTTGAGTGTAAAATAATGCCTCAAAATATCCTATAAGTAACAGAATAAAAGGATTCATGAAAAGGTCATAGTCTAAAAATGCTAATCAAATGTTCTTCTAAGTTTTATGTGACGTGTTTTCACAAAAAATCAATATAAATTATGAATTTTTTTCATGTAAAATGCTGGTTGCAAATGCTCATACGCGCAGCACAAAAGAATTATCATTCAATGACTCTAGCCAAAAGAGTACAAGAATTCAACACTTATACTATTATCTAGTAAAAGCCTTTATTATATCTTAGAACTTGATCAATGATAGCTCATGATTGATGACACCACTACTTTAAATTGACACTCAAGAATGATAAACGATCTCTGCTTTAGCATGTCCCAGGAAAATCTCTTTGAAGCTTACTAAAGTTCAGTTTTGAATCTGTAATTCAATGTCAAACACATTTCGGTTTATCTGAACTGATTTCAGCCGTGAATATAATGTATTAAAATATCATCTTTCTGAGAAAATCAGCAACTCTCCAAAGAGATCTATTGAAGAAGTTTAGTGCCCAATAAATCAGATGCACACAAGAAACCCAGAGCAATACAGCATGTGATAACTAAAGGGATACCAAAAGCAAATTGCATCTTTCTTTGGCATCTGGTGCATAATATAGCATGGAAAACTGAACTTTTTAGACATGTTTGCGAAGATGAAATGGATTTTCGGGAGCTAGTATCAACACATTAGGTATCAACATGTTCCTTATTTAAAAATAGAACATATCATACTAAATTATTTGGCCATGGAATAGGAGTTGAAAGACCAGGCATAACTAGCTTCAAACAGGAAAGAGGCTTACAACATACTAGCAACGATGAAACAAACGCACTAGCAGCAGAATCAAAAGCAAATGGCTGAAAAACCAAATCGGCAAGTGGCCTTGCCAACACACAAATAGTGCATGTGATTGGCAAACTGACAACCTGTCAAAGAAAGTCAAAAGAAAAGGAATCTCATTATTGATAAACAAGGACTAGTGAATAGTAAAACAAGCTAAACAAAATAAAAGAACTTTCAAGAAACAAAGTGCATAAGGTAAAGCAATGAAAGTAACTAAGATGATTTGGTAAATTTCATTCTTCAGACCAACAAGAAAATAGCAAGTGTGAAGGGTTTGCAGTCGGATTTCCTTTCATTTAGTTCATGTTGATAAGTCAATCTAGCATTTTTGAATAAACCAGAAAAGTTCAGTTTAGATAAGTTTATATGTACTAAAAGGATACTTGGATAAGATTAATAAAGTAACATAATAGATGTTCTTTTTTCCAAAAGAATATGATCCTTGGAGGGTGTGATTGCCTGCTACTAAGTGTGAGACGCTTGGAAAACTCAAGTTTATATTATAGGTTTAGGCTACATCAGTACTTCATTTTACCTACCAATAATAATTCAAATACAAAGCAACACCAAGCAAAGCGGACAAGTTGGTTAAAAACTGAAATTCGTAAAAATCACAAGTCTGACAGGCAGCACGCAGAAGGTCCAATCAGGAGCAATATAACAGACAAAACATTTCTTACCTTTAGGTAATGTGTTTTATCCAACAAACACAATCATGAATCAAAATTTGCCCTATATTACTAAGGTGGAGTCACTGGAAGATCTTTTTTAACTTGGTTAAGAAATGAAATAGTAAGAAAACACAGATAATAAACAAAAAATAAAAATAAAATTAGAAATTGGTGGTAGCAACCTTTGCAAGGTATAGTTGGAAACCTTACCATGGATAATAAAATGACTTTCTGCATGCTCTCCTTTAGACTTGATAGTTTGTGAATGAATGCTTGTATTCATTAACCAAGAGTGTTACATAAATAGACAGATAAGTAGATATACTGTATACTAGTATAGTATAATGTATGTATATACATCTATCAATATACGTCTAACACCCCCCCTCAAACTCAAGACGGATCATCATACGTCTTGAGTTTGGATAACAGGAAGGTATGCTGATGACGCGTCTGTGCCTTAGTGAAGAAATCAGCAACTTGAACCTCTGTGGGCAGATAGTGAAGAGATACAGACTGAGCACGAACATGAGATCGGGTGAAGTGAGCATCTACCCCAATATGTTTGGTCAGCTCATGCTTGACCGGATCAGTAGCAATCTGAAGTGCACCAGTGCTGTCACAATGAATGGGAGTGGGATTCTGGAGCACGACACCAAAATCCTGAAGAATAGAGCGAAGCCAGAGTATCTCTTGGACAGTAGAAGCCAAGGCACGAACCTCAGCTTCAGCACTGGATTTAGCAATAGTAACATGTTTCTTGGTCTTCCAAACAATAAGAGAAGACCCAAAAAATACACAGAACCCAGTAACTGAAGATCGATCATCTGGAGAACTAGCCCAAGTCGCATCAGAATATGCCTGCAGCTGAAACGTAGATAGGCGAGGATAGAATAGACCACGTGATGTAGTCCCACGAAAATATCGCAGTACCCGAAGAAGATGAGCATAATGAACAGAAGTAGGGGCTGCAACAAACTGACTGAGGATGTGAACAACATGAGAAATATCAGGACGAGTGACAGTCAAGTAGACCAAACTGCCAACCAAGTGCCGATAGCGCGATGGATCAGATAGAGGAATACCATCAGAAGCTCATAGCTGAAGATGTAGCTCCATCGGTGTAGCAGCAGTACGGGTATCGGTCAAACCAGATCTAGCAAGAAGATCAAGAGTGTAGCGCTGTTGAGAAAGTCGATAACCATCAGAATGAGAAGTGATCTCTATACCCAAGAAGTAACGAAGTGGTCCTAGATCAGTCATCAAGAAGGTGTCACAGAGTTTCTGCTTCACAAAGGTAATGTGAGCAGAGTCATCCCCAGTAAGAATCATGTCATCCACATACAGAAGAAGAATAGTACGTCCTCGAGATGACGTGTGAATAAATGCTGCTGGGTCATAAATACTAGCAGTGAAACCAGCTGCCTTAATAACTGTGCTGAATTTCTCAAACCAGGCTCGTGGAGCTTGTTTGAGACCATAAAGAGCGCGGCGTAGACGACAAACTGTCCCTGGAGGTACCTGAAGGCCAGGAGGAGGAGTCATGTAGACCTCCTCCTTTAAGTCGCCGTGAAGAAAAGCATTCTTCACATCAAGCTGATGAAGAGTCCACCCTCGAACAGCCGCTACAGCAATCAAAGTACGGACAGTGTGCATATGTGCCACTGGAGCGAAGGTCTCCTCATAATCACGACCATGCTCCTGCTGAAAACCACGAGCAACCAAACGCGCTTTATAGCGCTTAAGAGACCCATCAGAACGGGTTTTCACCCTGTAGATCCAGCGGCATGTGATGGGAACGGCATGAGAAGGGAGAGGAACTAGATCCCATGTATGAGTACGAGATAAGGCATCAAGTTCCTCTGTCATGGCATTCTGCCACTCAGGTGACTTAACCGCCTCCCTGTAAGTTCCTGGTTCAATGACATTTGAAACACTGGTGCTAGCAGAGGCATATCGGTGAGGAGGAAGTAAAGATGAACGATCACGTAAAGAATAAGTATGAGATGGTACCTTGGATACGGGATCAGAAGTAGGAGTGGCGTCAGAGAGGGCCGGCCGAGATGGAGATGCTGCGTGTTCCCTACGTTGATAAGTAATTCGGACAGGTGGATGAATAGGAGGGAGTGAGGAAGTATCAAGAGATAAGGAAGGAGAGGGAACAAAGGAAGAATGTGAGATAAGATCTGGAGAATGGACATTGGGAGAGGAAGAGGATCCTAAGGAAGGATCATCCGTAGAAGAAGTAGGAAAAAGAAAAGACAGGGTCACATGGGGAGAGGAAGACTCAGTTGAGGAAGATGAAGAATAGAAAGGTGCGGATTCATCAAAAGTGACATCACGAGAGATACGAATACGACGAGTGACAGGATCATAACAACGATATCCTTTATGTTCAAGACTATATCCTAGAAAAACACAGGGGACTGACTGAGCAGTAAGTTTGGTTCGTTCCCTAGGTGAGAGCAAAACAAAACAACGACAACCAAAAACACGAAGGTGATCATAACGAGGAGGTGTGCCATACAGGCATTCACCTGGGCTACGGTCCTTAAGATGAGAAGAGGGTTGTAAGTTAATAAGATAGACGGCAGTATTGACCGCATCAGCCCAGAAATGAGGAGGGAGAAAAGCATCAAGCAGTAAAGTACGAGCAGTCTCTAGGATGTGGTGATGCTTGCGCTCAGCGACCCCATTCTGAGGGTGAGCCCCAGGACAAGATAACTGAGGCAAGGTGCCCTCAGAAGATAAGAAAGTACGAAAAGCTTGAGAAATGTATTCACCACCAGAGTCAGACCGAAAGGTCTTAATAGAGGCAGAGAACTGGGTATGTATCATGGTAGTGAAAGAGCGATAGATGGATAATAATTGACTACGATGATGCATAAAATAAAGCCAGGTAAAACGAGTGTAGTCATCAATAAAAATAACATAATAACGATTGCCCCCTTTTGATACAAATGGGGCAGGACCCCAAACATCAGAATGTATAAGTTCAAAAGGAGCAGTAGTTTGAGACATACTTATTGGATAAGGACGCTGTATCTGTTTACCGAGTTTACAGCCAATACAAACCACATCAGAAGAAGGAGAAACAGTTCCTAAAACACCATGACGAACAAGAGAGGACAAACGAGACGAACACAAATGACCAAGACGAGAATGCCACATATGATGGGGAATAACTGCAGCATGACAGTGAGGTACCTCAGAAACGGGAAGATGAAGGGAGTCCAACGCATATACTCCACTATGGCGGCGGCCAGCTCCAATCACCGCTCCACTGTGATCCTGCACACGACAAGATGTACGATAAAAAATAACCTGACAATCATAATCAGTAATTTGGCTAACAGACATAAGATTCATGGAGAGGTGAGGAACATGTGAGACAGAAGGTACGGAGAAAGTTTTAGAAGAAAAATGACCAGTAGAAGAGACAGGAAGTAGTGTGCCATCAGCAATATGCACACGGGTGACAATAGAGGGTGAATGGGAATTATGAAGATGAGTGGCATCAGGAGTCATGTGAAAAGAAGCACCAGAGTCAAGAAGCCAAAGTGGACAGGAACTACCTGGAGTAGATGGAGCACCCTGAGTGGAGCGAGCATGACCGATGAGGACTCTCGTCAGATGAGACTGCTGGAACTGTCGAAACATCGCTAAGACCTGCTGATCTGTGGGGGATTTAGGATCTGGGAAGGCTTGTACAGAATGCACCTGAGGTGTGGGAAGAAGAGGTGGACGCTGTGAAGAACCAATAGATGAGACACGCGGAAGTCCTCGGTGCTTCTTCCAACAGTCACGCTCGAGGTGGCCTATAAGACCACAGTAGTGACAGGTCATAATCCTATTCGACCGTGGCGGTGGTCGATAGGAAACATGTGGTGGCGGCGATGGACCAGAGGGCGACGGCACCTGATATGCAGAAGGAAGGCGAGAGACAACAAGAGCACTGCCTCCCCCTGTTAAAGAAGTCTGAAGACGAAACTCCTCAGCACGAACAAAAGCGAAGGCCTCTTCTAAAGAGTATGCAGATGGAGCGTGAAGAAGCTGGGCACGAGTCGACTCGAACTCAGGTCGGAGTCGCATGATAAATTCATACATACGACGGGTCTCGTCATGACGACGACGACGACGAGCACAGGACTCAGAACAGGTTAGAATCTGAGCAGCATGAGTGGTGCAATAAGAAGGTGTAAGAGCGTCAATTTGACGCCAGATACCACAGTACCTGTTGTAGAATCGGTTGACAGTGTCTTCCCCCTGTTGCAGGCTTCCGAGAGTTTGGTACAAAGTATACAACTGTGCCCGACCGGAGCCACAATATCGCCTTTCCGGATATTCCCACATGTCTCGAGCAAGTGGGAAGATCGGCTATCCGGGTACGAATCTCAAGAGTGACAAACGACAAATAATCATTTTGGCCGTGGAGTCATCAGCGGCCCACTTCTCAAACTTCTGTTCAAATGCTGTTAGAAGAGCAGAGGTCTCCAAGGAGGAACTGGTAGGATCAGAAGGTGTAGGGACAACAGGAGCAGTGGCAGTGCCGTCAACATGTTTAAGTACACGAATACCGTCAAGAATGCCTTTGATAGTGAGTCGCCAGGGAATGTAATTGGTGCCGTCAAGCACCACATCGGATTGGTGAAGATGCCTGTGACGAATCTCGGGGAGCACTCCACTGAGACCAAAATTATCCATATTTTTTTTTTTTAATATATGATATAATATAATATATATATATAGTATAATATAGATGGCTGGTCTGGAATCAATTCCAGATTCCAGACAGCAAGTGATAAGAGTCAAAAGGGCCTGAAAAGGTGTGAAAGAGTGGGACTTGTGCCGTCAGCGCACGCAGTTTGAGGTTGGCCGGAGCTTCAACGACGGGGTGATTTGGAGCGGCAGCAGTGGCGGGAGCGGGCGGTGGGAAGGGCTGAGTCTTGGAGGTGGCTGTGAGAGACTGGGGCTGAGAGCAGGCGGTGGCTGGCTGGGAGCGGGCGGTGGCTGGCTGGGAGCGAGCGGTGGCTGGCGGTGGCTTGGAGGTGCTGGAGGCGGTGGTGGCTGAAGAGAGGTGGAGGCGGAGGTGCTGGAGGCGGAGGTGGTGGCTTGGAGGTGCTGGAGGCGGTGGCTTGGAGGTGCTGGAGGCGGTGGTGGCTGAAGAGAGGTGGAGACGGAGGTGCTGGAGGCGGAGGTGCTGGAGGCGGTGGCTGGAGCTGGGACTCGGGTGCGGCTGTGAGGTGCTGGAGGTTGGAGGCGCGGTGGCGGTGAGACTAGAGGGGCTGTGAGGTGGCTGGAGGTGGGAGCGGGCGGTGGCGGGCGGTGGCTGGGACTGGGGCTTGGAGGCGCGGTGGCGGTGAGACTAGAGGGGCTGTGAGGTGGCTGGAGGTTGGAGGCGTGGTGGCTGAAGAGAGGGAGAGAAGAAGATCCGGCGTTGATCGCTGAAGGCTGTGAGAGTGATGAAGGCCGGATGAGAGGGAGAGAAGAAGATCCGGCGTTGATCGGAGGGCTGAGCTCAGGGGCTGAGCTCAAGGGTGAGCTGGCCGGAATCCGGCGTTGATCGGAGGAACCGGAAGCTCTGATACCATGATAGTTTGTGAATGAATGCTTGTATTCATTAACCAAGAGTGTTACATAAATAGACAGATAAGTAGATATACTGTATACTAGTATAGTATAATGTATGTATATACATCTATCAATATACGTCTAACAAGACTCACCCATGAGCAGCGCTGCACCAACATTACTGTATAATTTTTTTGTAGATAAGTATCTTTCATTAAATTAAAAGGGCTTTGACTTGTTTACCTCCACATGCCTTGCAAAAATAGGCACTACAGGTAACACAATTATGCTGGACAGAATTCCCATTGGAGCCATAGCCAAAAGATGTGCATCTAGGAATAATAATATATCAGTGGACAGAAGCATAAAACAGATATTCTACTCCTCTTTAAGTAAAACATAATGAAATTGATCAATGAGGTAACTTTGAAAAAATAGCAATTTACACACTTATACACACACAAAGAGAAGAAATTTCTTTATAATTATGCTGATAAGGACATGGGTTCAAATTTTCACTTTATAATATCTAAATTAGATATTAACTTCATTAACTGTTAACAAAACCAAGACAAGATGTCCATACATAGCATGTACAAGATTTATTAAGGAGTGAGAGAGAAAGAGAGAGAGAGAGAGAGAGAGCAAGAAGACATTAGGCTTATAACTCTTGCAGTCCATCTAAACTCTTGCATTAGATGCCAATCATAAGTGAAATAATACTGAGAGTCACAAATTAAAAACAGTAATTAAAAAAAATCATGCTGTGCTTCAATAACTCTTAGCCTAATCAGTAAAATATGGAAACTTCTATTCTCAACAATGAAGAGATTTATCATGATGTTCTCAGAATCATATATCAGACAAACAAAACTATGCAGCTCATGAAACAAGTCAGGATCTCTACCAAAAAACTCCAGCGAAGGCAACCAGTACACATTGATGATGATCTTTTTATGTTAGACATTTGGATTTATAAACTTGACTTATTTGGTCTGGGATCCATGCTTTCTGGTGAAGGCTGACCTATTAAAGGAGATGGGTGGTTTATTTGCTTGTGTTTTGCTTTATTAGTCAACAACTTTTGGGGTTAAGCTCACACTTTCTTGATAAATGTACTCCAACACGAAATCATGGCAGACTCTTTTGAATGTATCACTTGGTAGGTCCAAGTGTTGAGGTGAAATGAACTGCTTCAGTCAAACTGCAACACCATTCTTCAATCAATTATCCCATTTATTATCAAGGATAGATTGGCTAGCTCCTGTATTAATTCATTGATCCTAATAATACTCATCATTATCCAGTCAAGGAAGACTCCGATAAAACCAAAGCAAAGATAGTTTTGATAAATATATTAGAAATTACTAATATATATATATATATATATATATATATATATATATATATATATATATATTCATGATCCATACTTTGCCTGGTGAAAAAAGTGTTTAACTCAATGAAATTAGACCGGACCATCAACTAATTCTGAGGCGCCAAAGATAGCAGACAGAACCGTAAAGTTTAAAAAAACAAGTTAGTGAAGGGAAAAGCTATGAGTTAAAACAAAAAGGAGGCATCCAATGTGGAAAAAACCTAGCAGATTCATACGATGATCAGATCAAGTGCAATCATTATAAACATAATCTAGGAATAACTTTTATTAGTTAATCCAACAGGTTCCCCTTTGGCTAGCTTATGCTCATGCTCTCTCCTGCTGTAGTTTAGTTTGCTACTCCCTTTACTAAATGGCTTCTAAGAGAATTGAGAATCAACAGACATTCATTAAATCTAAAAATAACTCTACACACATAAAATTACTAGAATAACAAGTGCAAAAAAATAAATATATAACTTATACTAATACCAAAAAGATACTTGAGGCCATTTACAAGTGAGAGCCGCTGCAGCACCAGGCACAAAAGAGGAAAAATATAGATCTGTAAGAGATGTAATCTGCAGCATGCCAGAACTAACTGTAGCTGGTATCATTAAGAAAAATAGCTGCACAAAAAGGAAAAGAACACCATATTATTTTGTTCCTTACTCTCACACCGTTATTTAACTTCCTAGTATATGAAGGAAAATGCTACAATTATTTTGTAAACCTCATGAACATGCTTGTTTTTGAAGAAGTCCTTCCAAGATATAGAGTAAGACTTTTGTCCTGTTTTGTGTTGGATAAGGGCCTGCTGAATGCCGGAAGAGATACTAATGTGGTTGTGTTAATTATGACCAAAAACCTTTACACAAGCAGGAAATAGAATGCCAATTTGAGAAGAGAAAACCTGTGTTATCAACTGCAGTAGGGAGCCTATAGACGTTCCACAAGCTATATACACTCCTGAAATTGAAATTTAAACAATATAAAAATCAGTTAGAGGAATTCAGAACTTCCAACAAATGAGAAATGTAACACAACAGAGTATAAGAAAATGGAAAACAAAACGAAGTAAATGGATCAATGATTAGCCAGAAAGAAATAGACTAGCTATGCACCTGACAGTACATTATTCACACCAGAGGTGCATGATTGATTTGAGAAAACGTATACTGCACACTGGATCAAGGAAAGATCAAGGAAGGCATGGCATGCCATTCAAAAGAAAACTCGTTTCAAGCAAAACTTACTGATACTATAATAGCAATACCAGTCATAGAAGGGCTGAGAGAAGGAAGCAGATCATCTCCTTCTGCACTAAAATATTATCTCCGTTAACTTTACATAATCATAGTAAAGTTAAAATTCCAATCACACATTAACTGTTACCAATCAACAAAAATTACTCACGTTAGACAACCAAACCCAATTCCCAGAGAACCAGCAACCAGTATGCAAGGGATCAATTTTAGCTGGCAAAATTAAACAAACTAGAATATGATATATCATATTGCTGTAATTTTACGAAGCAAAGAATAAAAATTGCCTTAGATAACATACTCTTAATTGGATTATTGAGCAAACGAGCGGGCAAGGAAGTGAGAGAGAGAGAGAGAGAGAGAGAGAGCGAGAGAGAGAGAGAGACAACAACAACAACAACAGCAGCAGCAGCAAAAAGGACAAAAAAAGCAACAAATCCTATTGCCAAAATTATGAAACTAGTTGAGATCTTATAAAATAAATTGTAGATAAAACATGTAATAATTGAATTTGTTATAATAATTGAATCAGATAGTTTAAATTAGTTAAAATTATAATCCATATTATATTATATTTAATACTATCAAAATTAAGGAGCCTTTTATCTAAAGAGAGGAAATTTAAAAAAATATTATGAACATTATGATTATACCTCAATAAAAAGCAGCCATGCTGATATCAACACAGATGAAATTTCACAGAGCAGAATCAAAGAGGACTTTGCATTCCAAATGTTACAGAAGAAGCTCAGTATTCATTCTCTATTTTTCTTTGCTATCGTAACTAGTCAGGGGATTTTAGTCAGCAGACATCTGTAACAGTCATAACGGCTTCATGCCCCGATGCAGGTCATAAATACGCTCTTGGTGGTCGTCCAAAGGCATATGGAAAATAAACCTCCATTTCTCTTCTGCTGCGTCATGTTCTTCTCTTCCTTTCTTATCCTATGTTCCATTAGCTGTCAATCTTCAGGAAATTGCATGAATTTCTCTGATTGCAGGAATTGAAGCTTGGATTTCTAGCATCACATCTAGTTAAGACATGAAGCTAAAGTTTGAAACTCCAGCTCAAATAAGTTGGTATGAAGCCAGTGCTTGAACATGCCAAAATAACAGTACTTCGTAGCTAACTTGTCAACCTTGAGCATGTTCTGTACATTATTCTTCCATTGGTTTTTTAGAAAGTCATACTATCGTGGATATCTTCCAGGGACTGTCTGGGAGCACTGGCAGCACTTGCATCAAAAGGATTTCCAAAAGTGTTTTCGGAAAAAGGAGCTTATCCCAATCACCAGTTGGAAATTTATGTCTAGTGTCTTCTTTAGTTATGAGGATTAAAGGCACTTCACACATGTAGCAAGCAACAGATTTACAAGAAAGAGCAATGATTACAGCCACAGAAATAAAATTAAAATGATCTCCCAACAATAATCTTAAGGCAAACTCATAAACTGCAAGCTAAGCAACGCCAACTATGATTCCAAACGGAGCCAAAACTTTAGCAATCCAACATTTTTACCCAGCCAGGTCATCTGCAGTTTTATAAATCTTATCAAGTACAATTTTTATCATCGATTTTTTTTAAGATCTTAGTACTATTTGAATTTCTTAGCTCCAATTAGTAGTTCAATTACTTTGTATCCGACAAGTTGGATGCAAAAGCTTCATATTTCAACTATTTGGCGTATCATAATGAGGCATGTCAATGGCGGATTTTTTTTCATCTTGCTAACCCCTTCCTGGATACCCAACGGGCTCCTGCCTGCTGACACATTAGTTTGTAGCTTGGATGACCCAAGCTCCAATTAGTTCAATTACTTCGTAACCGACATGTTGGACACAAACATATATGAATCAACTTTCAGCACTATCTGAAGTCCGAATAAATAAACTTTCAATGCGCACATAGTAACATTTAAAAATAGAAACATAAAATGATGAGCTTATTTCAAAATTTTCTAGTAAATCAATTAAAAGCAATATGTAACTTCCACTCCTTAGAAATTTCTCATTATTTTAGTCATTTAACTACTCTCTTAAAGGGTTATAGTCTCATATGTAGGCACACACTGTTTCAATGACCCATTATCATTTTCCTTCTTCTAAAGAATAAAATAAAACCATAATCGGATGTGCCCATGCAGAAAAACACAGATGCCAGTGTCCATACATACGGATACAAGAAGGGTTGCCAAAATCTCAATGTTGAGCATAACAAGTGAAAAGGTGAGACAAAAATAATCCATCTATAATAAACATGGTTATATAATAACTGTAGGAAAGCTACAACAACAAATGGTTTTTGGGAAACATACCTGAGTCATGGCCATTTCCCCAATCAGCTGACCATTGGTCAACACCCATAAGCTGTTCATTGCAAACAAAAATACAAAAATCCGATGCTTATTTCAAGGAAACCATTTAGTGAAGTTTTTTTCTTCTTCAGATAAGGCATGTATAGATGATCTCTGACAAATCTGAAATTACAAGTGGTAACTAGTGAAATATCGATTGCCACACATGATGTTAACTTTAAAAAGGAGTGATTTACAACTAAAGATTGTCAAGTGTATTTTCATGCATTTCTAATATATGGAAGTCTGCACAAGTGTTTAATGTGGGCAACACTATAACAGGAAACCAAATCATAAATTTGGTCAGATGAAAATTAAATAAAATGCAGACTAAAAATGTAGCATTGCCCATCAAGTAGGTAAGATATACAATGTCAAGATCAGTATTTCAAAACTAAAAAACCTAAACAACCAGCCAAGGCTGTAAACAAGCTTATATATCCGTTGAAGGACAATTTATACAGAAAATTCATGCATATTATATTTGCATTTGTAGTATGGCAGTTCACTGATCAATCTAATAGCATAGAACCAGACATATGTAGGAGTTAAGAGTTTGTTGGGTTAATAATAAATAGTCAGACATATATATCTTGCTAAACATGTCATAGTGCTATGTAGTTGCACAAGAAAATAGGTAGACATGGCGCTATTGTTAGAAGTGGCACCCAAAGTGAATGCCAGCCTGCTCTGAACCACTTATAAATGTGAAGGTGGCTAAAGGAACCCAAGACAATGGCTTTTGACCATGGACCTTAACCAACTGCGTATAAGTAGGCAATTCATCTCTATTTGTGAAAAAGCACCCAGAGATTCAGAAAACAAACTTAAATTGAACGATATCCAATAAAAAACTGTACACTTACCCAGGAGCAGATAAAAAAATGATGTCCTCTGCAAATATGTATGTCAAAGCAGCAAAAGCACCTCCAATCTGTATCACCATAAATGTGTAGATGGCAGATGTTAAAATAAATAAATAAATAAATGAATAAAAGAGCTTGGGAATACAAAGCCACGAATGAAAAATTATAAGAATACCAGGAGCATAATAGTTTGAACTTTTTGAGTCAATTGCCTTCTATTTTCACTTGAAAGCTTACCGTCAAGAATGAATGAAACTATTGGCCAAAGAAAAAAGGGGAATACTTTTTGAATTTATAAATGCTAAACTCATACAGATCAAGCATATGGAATTGCTACTTTGATTTGGTAAAAAAAAACTACAAGAGTGCTAGCTGACATTTCAAATTCTCAAGCATTGATATTTGCCATTGGATACAATGTATGCTAAAAATTTCTGATTGGCTAAAGAGCCAGTCAGAATATTTAAAGAAACAAAAAATAAAAACACTGAAGTTTTAGCATGCTTTGAAAAATATGATATTTTGCCTTCCAATGAGCTTGTCATCAGCATTTAGTATCCAATATGCATGCATATTGTAGATAAGGCTTTAACAAGGAACTTTTGAGTTATATGTGAACAGCCATAAGGGCATTTGCAACAACATTAGGATTAGTACCCAGCAACTCTCATTATTCTTGATGGATAAAAACCCGAAGAAAAGAACAGTAATAAGCTTAATAATCTAGGTCAGGGGAAGCCATAAAATAACTATATCTCAGAGTAAGTTTTATGCCATAAAAAGTGCCTTTTTCATAATTGAGTCAAAAATATTCAAAAAACTAATACAAATACAATTTGCTTTCCATTTGTTATGTGTGACTCTACATTGTAATCAAATTTTTTATTTCTTTTCAATAGATAGTAAACTTGATTGTTTTTATTATTTTATGGATGACCCACAAGATATTCTTCATTCAGTAATTACATATTTTGTACCTTTTGGTTCAACATTATTAAGAAAAGAATACAAATTGAAGATGCACAGGTATTGCACTGTATAGAAATACCTCAATGTAGTAGCAGCTGTGATATGAATGGGTCCGTTTACAGCTGCGAGTTTCCAATTCAATAAGTCAGCATGTACTTACAAGTTATTATATAAGAAGAGAAGCTGTTACTGCTTGACAGAAAAATATATCTAAGTTTCTCAAGAAATGAAGAACAAATTTAAATCGAGCATAAGCTATGATATCCAGATTCTAAATTAAACAACTCAGTTTCTGAGACTTGACAATTGTAGCACCAACATCTATCATGGCAAGAAACTTTTAATTTCTTAGTGATATGATTTTCAAAGGTGCGCACATTAAAGTAGAACTAAAACAAAAGTGGAAAAGAATCGGAGATCATTTTATGTAAGCCATAATCAGTGTGATCCTGTTTCTGACTTTGCATTAGGTAATATTGCCTTCTATGAATAGAAAAAAAGGCACAGAAACGGACATCTTCTAAATTTAGAGCACGCCAAATCCAAATTCATATTTATGGCTAGAAATATGCTGTTGATTATGTGAAGTATATATGTATTGAGCCCAATAAGCAAAAGTATGAATTTCTACAAAAAAAAAGACATGCATATATACATCCAAGTGATAAACTAGGAAAAACAATTGGAAAGTTTTTGTAGATACCTCCTAAAAAAGAAGAAGAAAACCTCGGAAGCACAACAGCATGACTGAAAACAGAAAATGGGAAAGTAATTAGGCAACCAAATATGTTCAGCACATAAACTTTGAGAAGCATTCTGACATAGCCACCATTCAATACACGGATGATTTATTAGGATACCTGCAAACTGCACGTTGTCAATGAACAAGGCACCTGACTTTTGCATGTTATTATGAGGTTTTTTAACATTTAGATTCTTTAAGAGCATCAATCCAGCTATATGGAGAAATTGATAGTTAAGGCAGTATCCTTATGTTGAAAGCGCAATTAGAAATAACATATATACTAGATAAGAATATTGAGCAACAATTGTAAATAGCATCTTTTTCAGTCCTGACTACCTAGTACTGTCTATTAGTAACAAAATAGTTTTGAATCACAATTAACAATCACAATGATTTATTACAGTCAAATCAGATATATCCAACAGTCAAGAAACAAACAAAAAGCCACACGGACATGGGTTTTAGGCTAGCATTAACAATCACAAACTTGAGTGATTGAAGGGCAGGTAAAATAATCCAAACCAAAATTCAGAGGAAATCCAAAACAACTACAAACATCAAGTGCCAGATAACAAATACTAAACATTGCCATATAGATTAAAAAAATACAGGAAAGAGCTAAAAAAAACCATTACTTGAATGCAGTTGCTACAGGCCACACTCCAATAACCGAAGCCAGAGCAATCTCCCTAACAAGTCCCTTCAAAATTCCACATTTCAGACAAAACACACACACACACACACAAAATCTAACTGAAATTCACCATCGCGGTCCAATAAAAACACAACAAATAGAAAATTTACCAAAATCTTGCTAGCAATCGTTGCTGCACCGACCAAACTAGCACGTTTAAGCCATCCATCTGCGAAATTATTAAAAAAGAATCAAAACGAGAAATATCACCTTCATTACTTGAATGTTACGGAGGAGAATGTCGATCACCGTTAGAGGAATCCTTTGAAGTATCTTCAATGCACTCCTCAGAGGAATAAGATACACCGGATGAAGATCTAGGGTTTCTGTGACAGCGAATAATCTGAGGAAGGGGTTTTCCAGCTAATAGGCGGCAATGGAGACTCGGAGAGAGACAGGAGGTTCCCCAGAGAGCTCCGTTGGGTATCGAACATTGACCGTCTCCGCCACCGCCGGCGGGGAGCCGTGGGCGTGGATCACTGAGCGGCAGCGGATGGCGGCATTTTGTGACGGTCGCTCAGCGATCCGTCATAAGCAGCGAGAGACTCCGGACATTGGACGCCAACACGACGCCTCAAAACCCTCCAGCCCTTTTTTTATTTTTATTTATTTTATATTTTCAAATTTATTTTTATTTTATTTTATTTATGCTAAACAAAACTTTTTCTATTTTGAGTGAATTTTAATGTGAATTAAAAATATTTTTTTCCTTTTACCTTATATGTTAATATACAAATTAATTTTGAACTTCATATTAAATCATATTTGAAAATAATTAATTTTAATAAATTAAGCGTGCATTTTATTAAAAATAAGTAAGATATAAATAAGTATTAATTTAAAAATTATATGATTTTTATTAAAATTAGAAAAATTTTTATATTTTATAATTGATATCTAATAATAATAATCACGAAAAAAACTTTTTTTTCTTTTGTATTAGAATAACGTTTACTCTTTTCTTACATAGAATATCTGTTAATGTTTTGGAACTTTTAGTCCCACATCGGCTGTGGTCGGATGAGGCACAAAGATAGTGTCCTATAAAAACAGATGCTTGGCAATTAAAAGACTCATACCTTTCTCGGCCTTTTGGCTAAGATCAAGTGTAGTATCTGTTCTTATCAGTTTAATATCTGATACGTGGGCCATCGGCCCACTATGATATTAAATTAATTTCTTGTTTGGGAAGGGCCCGCTCACACTAGCTTGCTAGTGGGGCCCTCGCGCGTCGCCCATGCGTTGCACTACTGTAAGGGCCCGGCGCACCCCACCAAAAGTATAAAATCAAATGATATTACGAAACTAATTAGATTATTGAGATTTATATCTATCAAGTAAAAACAAGTATTTCATCAAGAAAAATCTATACAAAGAAAGTTTGGGACGTTCCAAATAATTTCCCCTCAGAAATCAGCATTTTATCTCATTGTGAATGTAGACAGAATAGCAATGGTCTTTAGATGTTCATATTACATGACCAAGGTGTTAATGATTTAGTTGGCTCTATGGGAAAATGTGTTTATGTTTCAACAAAAGGCTGATACAAGATGAGTTTATGATTTAGAGAGTGAAAACGCTGAAAATATTTGTATTTTGTTAAAAAAAAAAAAGAATTTGAATTCCAATCTTTGGTTGAAAAATATTGAGTTTCTTTTTCCATGCTAGTTTATCCAATATCAATAAAATTAATAAATACATACATAAATAAGCAAAAGCTTTAAAAGTGAGTTCCCAAAACCTTAATATTATGTTTAATGACTATAATGCCACCATAGAAATCGAGCTCTGACCTTTGATAAACCCTCGCGAAGCCCCCACATCGCATTCTTTTTCGCGGAGGAGCCAGGATGCTGAGCCGCTGCTCCAAGCCCCATCGCCTCCTCGTCGCCTCTCTCCTCCGTTCCCAATCCAATCGCTTCTCATCCCTTGCCCTCAATCCCTCTCCAAACCCCTCCAATGGCGACGCTTCTTACTTCCAATCTCTATCCCAGGAATCCGTCCTCTATGTCCTTAAGAAGCTTGATAGAATGCCCCACAAGGCCCTCGAATTCCTCTCCTGTGTCTCCGAGAAGCACAACTTCAAGCCCAACGCCGCCGCTCGCAACCTCATGCTCCGAATCCTCGGCCGCAAGGATCACCTCAAGGATTTCTGGGTTTTCCTCAGATCCATGGCCTCCGATGGTTACTCCATCGATCAAGGTACGTACCTCACCCTCCTTGCTAGTTTCAAGCAGCAGAAGCTCCCTGCAGAGTGCTCCGCGCTTGCGAAGTTCTACAAAGATGCTGGCTTGAAAGCCGAGTTGCAAAACTCTGTTAATGGTGTTGTTAAAGCCATTGTTGATGCTGATGTTTGGAATGATGAGGTTGAGAGGTGTTTAGAGGATTTGGGGTTGTCTTGGTCGGAGGATTTGGTGGTGAGAGTCCTCCGTGAGGTCAGAAATCACCCATTGAAGGCTCTCAGCTTCTTTAGATGGGCCATAGGCCGGCAGGATTTTAACCATGGTTCAGCTTCTTACAATGCTGTTGCTCGAGTTCTCGGGCGGGAGGAATCCATGGAGGAGTTCTGGAGCTTGGTTGATGAGATGAAGAAGAAAGGGCATGATATGGACATTGATACTTATATAAAGCTTTCGAGGCATTTCAAGAAGAGGAAGATGATGAAGGATGCTGTTGAGCTCTATGAGTTCATGATGGATGGGCCTTACAAACCTGCAATTCAAGATTGCGGCTTGCTTCTGCGGCAAATTTCACTTGGTGGGAGTGTGGACCTTGAATTGGTTTATCGGGTTGTGAGGAAATATGAAGCCGCCGGGTATTCTTTGTCAAAGGTTGTTTATGATGGCATTCATCGATGTCTTACTAGCACTGGGCAATTTGATGAAGCGGATGAGATTTTGAGGAAAATGAAGCAAGAGGGATTTGAGCCGGATAACATCACTTACAGCCAGTTGGTGTACGGACTTTGTAAGGCTAAGAGGTTGGAGGAAGCTCGCAAGGTGTTGGATGAAATGGAAGAGTGTGGATGTGTTCCTGATGTTAAGACTTGGACAATCTTGATCCAAGGGCATTGTTCGGCCGGGCAAGTGGAGAAGGCGTTAGAGTGTATGACAAAGATGATAGAGAAGGGCTGTAATGCTGATGCGGATCTTATGGATGTTTTGGTAAAAGGTTTGTGTGGTGAGAATAAGGATGATGGTGCCTACACTTTGATTGTTGAGATGGTGGAGAGGGCCCGAGTTAGGCCTTGGCAAGCTACCTACAAGTATTTGATACAAGAGTTATTGAACAAACGGAAGCTTGAAGAGGGATTGGAGATTCTCAGAATGATGAAGAGCCATAATTTTCCACCATTTGCCGATCCTTTTCCTTCATATATATCCAAATTTGGGACAGTTGGAGATGCTGAAGAATTTCTGAAAGCATTGACAGTGAACAACTTCCCATCATCCGCAGCATACTTGAATGTCTTCAAGTCATTCTTTAAAGAAGGTAGATATGCTGAGGCTCAAGACTTACTTTTTAAATGCCCTCATCATATTCGCAAGCATGCTGACATTTGTGAACTTTTTGGCTCAATCAAAGTTGATAATGCTGCTTAGAAACACTAGAGAGAGAGAGATGATGAGTCTTCTTCTAGGAGGAACCTGGGGTATGCCAATGCTAAGATCTTCATGTGTTAGTTAGCATGAAAACTGCATGATGATAATGTGGGTGGAGCATGTTACATACTTTCATTATTCTCTCCTAAGAAACTTGACATGAATATTCAATGTAGAAGATAGGCCTTGACTTCTGGCCATCAAATATTTCCATTGGACACAATTTGTGTGCTTTCTTCATACACTACTTTTTTAGGCACTTGAAAATGAGACCTCAAGTCTGATGGACAGGAACTTAATCCACCGGTTTTTCCAACCAAATTTGATGAAGACACCTAGTGATGTTGTTTATCTTCTTGTTTCTAAGAGTAGAGTTTACTTGCTGGCAAGACCTAAGAGGATCTCAAGGACTCTGATTTTTAGCTCGTAGGTTATTGAATTCTAGTAGTAATATAGCTTTGAAAGTTTGCTAGTATGTTATTAGTGTAACTCCGTTTGATGATTGTCTGTATTTGATTGGTTTTGCTGACAACGTTTAAATGAGTATCTGCTTCATGTGATAAATCTTAATCAAGTTAATGAACTTATGGATTCTCTCTCTGATTGTTGTGATAATGCTTTCTATGTTCTATTTAGATCAAATTTCCTGTAGCCTTCCACTATTAAGAGATGCAATTCCTTCTTATTTGTTTTCTCTCTTTATCATCTTCAAAGATGTTTTAAATTTCGAGTAAATTATTATTATATATATATACAATGGAAATTATATTCCAAATGTATCTATTATAGTCATAAAATATCACTATGTTTTGGCTTTATATTTCACTTTTGCTCAGCAAATCTCTAGATCACCTCCCACATTTACCAGTTCAATGTCTCTACTGGAGTATGCTTATATTTGACTTCAATGTCAAATAAGAATTTAGTTTATTGTCCATCAATTCTATCATAGAATCTATGTTCTCAGCGTCTCAATGATCACAATTTGGCATTCTTCTTTTCGGCAAGGTCACAGACAAGAAGTTTCATTTTCTTGTTTGTAATTTGTGATTCAGGTTGTTGGTTAATGAAATCCCTGCATAGTTTGCGTGCCAAGCAAGCATGGGCATTCTGATTGTGGTTGGTTGTTTGTGATCCATTTCTCTGGTTGTGATTATGGCTTTATAAATTATGTACAGGGAATCAGGGATCATCAATTTATTAATTCTCATCTTTTATATTGTAAATCTTTTTTTTTTTTTAGAAGTTAGGATTCATCAATGTTGTTTTGGTGTTTTTTTTTTTAAAAAACCTTGCAAAGATGGCACATGCTCTCACAAATAGTTTTTAAAAAAATAAGGACTTTTATCAACACTCTTTGTTATTTTAATTTTTAAATAATCTGCACTTTGTCTTTTGTTAATAATGTACCTGCATGAAATTCGGAGGGAGTACTTACGTGGCATCCCACGTGTTTTACTGGTTTCATTTCCGGAAGGAAGTTGGTGATGGTGGTGATGGTGGTGATGGCTTTTGCTATAAGGATTATGATTTCATCGTGTATAAATATTTCTTCACCTTTTCATTGTTTTGGAAACTTAATTTTTTCTGTTCCAAGTTTTATTTCCAATTAAATAGTTAAAATTAATAAGCATAACAATATTACTAGTATTAATCATTAATTTAATACACATATATATTTGCCACTATTATTAATATTTATAATTAGTTAATACAATCCAAGTAGACCATCTTACTATAAGGCTCAATTTTTCTCTCATTTCTTTTTTTTTTTTAGTCTTCCTGTAAACTTTTCTCCGCAATTTTTTTATGTAAAAAAATTTAACTTCAAAACTCATTTTTAAAATTAATTCCATATTTTTCAAAAGAAAAAAAAATAAAGAGAATCCTTCAATCAAGCCAGCAAATCTAACACTTATATTTAATGCAAACAAGTCCAGAACCTTCCTCCATTAATACAAAAACCACACACCCAATTAACTTCTAAAAATAAGCAACAAAAACAACAATAAAAATAAAACCCAGTAGTTGTCTTTGTGCTGAGTCACAAGCAAAGAAGCCACACGCAGCTCGCAAGCAAAGCAATGAAAGCAAGCCCCGAGAAAGTGACGTAAGCTCGGGCCCACATTCTCACTCTCCCTTCGAACACGTGTTCTTTCACGCGTGATTTTCCCATTTCCCCTCCCAAACCCACCCCTCCATGGCCCATGGTTTTGGAGCTCTTCATTCTCATTTATTTACACTCCTTTATTTAGTCCTTTAATTTTTCACTCTATTTATATCTCACAATACTCCCAACTCCCCCCCTCTTATCCCACCGTACCCTGCTTCTTTTTTGCTTTCTTTTTTGTATTGGTACTACCATTACTAGTGCGGCCGCTCATATTAGAATGGGGATATCTAGCATGCCAAATGCTAGTGAAGCTTTCTTTCCATTTATGGTAGTGTTCAATGTGCTGCTTCCTTTGGGTTTTTTGAAGGATGGAGTTTGGAAGGTGGTTTTGCATGTTATGTCAAGTGGATGTGGAGATGCTCATCTTGAAGTGGATGATGATGATGATGATGATGATGATGAAGGAGAAGAGAAGGACGTTGGGGTTTTGATGTTGGAGGAGGTGGAGAAGGATGGGGATTGCTGTTGTGTTTGTTTGCATGGATTTGAGGAGGGGGAGGAGGTTAGTCAAGTGGTTTCTTGTAGCCACTTTTTTCACAGGGAGTGTTTGGGGAGGTGGGTGGGTCTTTCTCATAGGACTTGTCCTCTTTGCAGGTCTCAGCTCTGAAGGGGTGGGTGTGTGTGTGTGTGTTTGTTTTAATATTTATTTGTTTGGGAAAAATAGAAAGGATTTTGGTGGTTTATGTTTTGGGTATGGAAGAGAGGGTGGTGTGTGATTGGATTTCTTCATTTGTATTTTGAAGGAATGGAATGTTGTTCTCTCTGCTCTTGCCCCAAAAGAGAAAAAAAAAATTAAGAAAATTAGTTGGTTAAATTTGATCTAATGTTTTGATAGATTTAATGTTGTTCTTTTTTTTTATAATGAATTTATGAAGTAAGGAGGAGGTGTAGAGGCATTTTTGGATGTTTCAGGAGGTGATCATAGAAGTTAGTAAAGTCAATGATTTATTTGGAATTTTACTGTAAAAATTAAAAATTGTCAGTGAAAATGAAACAGAGAGTGAGATTTTGTCACAAGAATTTTACTTATCAGTGTAAATTCTTTGGGTCCAAATTTTTCAAAGAAGCTTTTTACCTTCTCTAAAAGTATTCTACTCACAAGAGATATTAGCGCTGCTTGATTATCCAAATTTGTTTTGAAATTATTAAACAAATAAATAATAAATAAATCATTATCTATATATATATATATATATAAGCTTTTTATGAACATTTGTAGATAAAAAATATACAGTACCAGTTTTTTTTATACATAAGATATTTACGGATGTTCGTCGAGGTTATCAGATCGCTATTAGATTACAATCCAACAAATTATAATTATCATGAATATAATCCCCTTAATTTTTCCAAATACAAACTTCAATAAAATAATATATATATTTGACAAACATAAGATCTCAAATCAGAATCTTTGATGTTTGGCAGCTGCCTATTGAGCCGCCATGTCTCCTTTTCCACCCAAACCACACTGGCTGACCCTGCACGGCACTCCGACTTAGCACCAGTTAGCACCATTTATTCATATATCAATTTTCATAAAATTTCCATTAAGCTATTGTAGGAAACATGACAAGGCAATTAGGCACCACATACATTTTATTTTTTTACAAGTGCAACAAACACGGTATGATTAGGTGTTGCAACCTTGGTTTAGTCCCACATCGCATAAGAGATGGAGTGCCTATGTGTATATATGTGGGGGGTTGCCCCACCCTATTAAGCCGGTCTTTTGGGGTTGTGGGTCCTTGCTGTGTGCATCATTTGGTGCTTTCATTGAGAGGGTGATGTGGGGCTAGGTGAGGGGCTGACCAGTAGAGGGTTCTGACCGGGAAAAAGCCCCGAGTGAAGTGTTTTTGAGTAAAGTACTGCTAAGTGAAGCGTGCCTGACCCGACGAGGATGTCGGGTCTGATCGGGGGTGCAATTTAGTCTCACATCGCCTAGGAGATGGAGTGTCCATGTGTATATATGTGGGGGGTTGCCCCACCCTATCAGACCGGTCTTTTGCCGGTTTTTTAGGGTTGTGGGTCCCTGCTGTGTGCATCATTAGGGGTATGTTGTATGGGTCTGAATTTGATCCTTTAATCCGTATGTTCTCGTGATGCAAAATTTGAATCTCAAACTAGCATCCACAGTTGAAAACTCGTTATTATCATTCGTTATTACCACTACATTTAGTGAGATTTAAATTTGAAATTTCTAAATGAAAATAACCGTTGGGCAGTCTAGTGGTTAATCATATGATGGGTGGGTGGTGCAGTTCAAATTCATCGTACTGCAATACTATGTAAATATTACAACAATATTGCTCACCAAATATTCACTAGGTGGTCTCATTATAGGAGGAGGTTTTTTCTATAAATTTTCATGATTGCAAGATCGGAGATTTTTTCAGATTATAGTTCTGATATATATCTTAAGCACATGCAGTTGACCGTCATTATCCCATGTATTAACTTATTGCATATGGTAAATTGGTAGAAGGTTGTTTTTTGTAAGTGGAAATGTCCTTCAAAAGCTTAGGGTTTGATAAACAGTTATTGAAATGATTTTTAAATTTATTTGTTACTTATGAAATAATTTTTTTATATTTAAATCGGATTAAAGTGGTTTTTTAAAGTTTGTTTAAATATAAAAAGATGTCTTTTGTGAAACTGATTTTAATAAATAAATTGTGCGATTTCTGTTAAATAAAAAGATTAATAATTTATGTTAATGAGGGAATAACAGCATTTTTTAATGAAAAATAAAACTTATCCTCATATCATACACTTAATATTTTATAATTTGTATTAAAAAATCATCATATAAATAGAAAAGAAAAAAAATTAATTTTACTTCAAACTAAAACATCAAAAAGTTGTTTAAAGAATGGTAAAATAAAATAAAACTAAAAAGTGAAGAATAATTTTCTAAACGCTATAATATTATGGCTATACGCTTACAGAGTTGATGGTAAAAACCTCTCAAGGATGTGTGTATGTATATATATATATATATATATTAAAGAGTAAGAGAGATGAGAGCTAATTGGGAAACTGTTGGATCCAATGGCCCTAGAGATGTTTCCAGGTGATATCCTCAAAAAACATTTTTTTTTTTTTGGCGAATAGAACATACACCACTTAAGAGAAGTCAGAAACATGCACAGATGTGAAACAAATCCAATAAACATCTGTGCTCTCACCTTGCGTAAGCTCTAGTATTCGATTTTGAATCTTCCTAAAACAAGCACTCTACATAAAAAACTCAATACCAATAGATCAAAAAGTTGTTGGTGAAACACAACCCCCTCTCTCTCTCTCTCTCTCTCTCTCTCTCTCTCTATTAAGCAAATGAAAAACAAAAATCTAGAATTACGACACAAGTCCAAAAGTCCAAACAATTGTTTTACAAGCTTGGGTAAAACATTAGCTGAACAATATACCACCAGATGTTAATGCTCTGTAATACTGCAAAGAGTTGATGCAAATTGATGAAAATTTGTTGACATTCCATCTACGTTGAAATTTTTTTTTTCAAGCATGCAACTCTGAGAGCTCTCTTCGTGCAGTCTCTATTAGTGTGTGAAGGAAACTACAAGGATCACAATTGTAAGGGTTTGCAACATTTGCATGAGCTAAAAAAGGCAGCTTTCTCAAAGTTCTTCCACTTAATCCCTGAAAAATGAAGACAATAAGACTGGTCAACAATTTATCGATGTTCTACTCCCTCAAGGAAATAGGTTGACATTCATTTGGTTCATTTTGGTAGCAGAAATAGTCTCTAAAGTCTGCAAAAGTGACTAGTTTTGATCCCTACTCTAACAATGTCCTTTTGTTTTTTTTGGTATAGTTCAGAAACTGAAAGTGCAATTATAGCAAAGAAAATTTTATTGTGATATTGGTTGACAATATGATGATTAAATGCTGAAGCAGAGATACTGTTTCTGACCTCGCTTGCTTCTGCAGCTTGAAGCAGTAGCCCGGAGAGATGGAATGATCCTTCTGTTTCTTGCTTCGAGACGTGCAACTTTTCTTTTAAGGATGGATAGTTTAGAAATGGATGATCATTCGCCTGGTGGAGGACAATGAAGCTCATGTTAGATTAGATTATGTAGTAGAGTAATATGGGCTTTACAAAAACAAAATAGCTTGGTCGTCACAAGGTCTCCATGAAATCGGTGCAGAAATTATATACATTTTTTGTGAAAAAAAGGCTCGTTACAATACATTGACTTCAGGCATTGCAGTATTATTAGATGCAAGCATATGGACAAATGCGTGTAGAGTGCTTCCAACATGAACAAAATATTAATCATGAGACATGAACTACGCAGAAATAATATAGGCATAAATAATTTCTGCTGCAATACAATATACACATGATACAGCATGTACACTTTTAGTCATAACTTGGCTGTCAAAAAATCTATTAAAAATTTTGTAACAATAACTTATAGCATGTTTTACTTAATATTGGCATATAGAGAGGTAACATATGTAGTTTTTTGGTCCTCAAAAAATGCTGTGTGTATGTCACCTGCACTAAACTGTAGGTAAGCATGAGAATGATATATTAGTATTTTCTGGATGATTGAAATATAGATCATGCCGTCAGTTGTGGTAAGTGTCAAATTAAAGGGTCTCTTTCATTTGATGCGCAAGAATTTTGTGGAAGAATACTGAATCCTACGTCAGAGAAAAGATATACCCGTGTGTGTGCTAGAATTCCAGCACGGAATAGTTCCTGCAGGCATGACCTTAGTATCTCATATCGTGCTTCGAGGGTGGGAGGGCCAACATAAGCCTTGATATCAGCCCGATCAACAAAAGCAATATCTGCAATCTAAACCACAATGAGTATCTGCATTATCATGATGACATTCTTCTTTCCAAAAGAGTAGACATAAATCAACACTAAAAGTATTGGGGCATGTTCTCAGCAACATTAAACAAAATGCTTTCACAGTCCCATTCAGGAAACCAACATTGATCTAAACCAAAACTCCGTGCCTGAGACACAGATTGATGAGGACACAATGATCTTATCCGGAGGGTCATACTGTCATTCAGTTTGCTGAAAGGTTCATAAAATATATATTTAAGATGAGGATATGACAGAGTCTGTACACCGTCCTAGAGAGTAGAAACTGAGGATTTCTAGAACTAAACAAAGTAAATGCACCAGCAGATGGAGGAAAAACACCTAAAGAAATACCTATTGCTGCAGTAATATTTGATGTTGTGAGAATTATAACATTTGGCCATGATTTTAGTCTGTCCATCTGAGTAAGCAAAGCATTAACAACCTGAACACAAATTGCAATCGTCAGGAAAAGGGATCATAGAAGATCCAGTGGTTATCTAAGAAACTGTTGTCTTTACAGGCCACCTACAAAGATATCATATCATGCATGACGGGTGATGCAAATGATATGAAATTGTCAGAAATGTTTTTGTGTGTGTATATTCAAGAAGAGGTACATCTGAACATATATATGCTTTTTTACAAAGAGGGAATGACAACAAGTGCTTATAGGATATTCTTATAATGCTGATTCCTTAGAATATTCTCCAAACAGTAAAGATACTTTCCAACACTCCCCCTCAAGCTGGGAAATAGATATTATCCATTCCCAGCTTGGAAATGATAGTCTTGAAGGCTGGAGTATTCAAGCCTTTGGTCAGCACATCAGCAAGTTGTGAACTGGTAGGCACAAATGCTGTACGTATCAAGCCACTGTCTAGCTTCTCTTTAATGAAGTGCCTGTCAACTTCAATATGTTTTGTCCTATCATGTTGCACTGGATTGTGTGCTATATTTATTGCCGACTTATTATCACAGTAGAGATGCATGGGTCCATCCCATTTGACCCTTAAATCTTCTAGGATCATCTTCAACCATATTAATTCACATATTCCTTGTGCCATGGCTCGAAATTCTGACTCCGCACTTGATCTAGCTACCACATTCTGTTTTTTGCTTCTCCATGTGACAAGATTACCTCCCAGAAATGTACAATAGCCTGTAGTAGATCTTCTCGTCTACCGCTGATCCCGCATAATCCGCATCGGTATAGGCTTCTACAAGTAACTTGCCATTTCTTTTGAACATGATTCCTTTTCCAGGTGTTCCTTTTAAGTAGTGTAACACCCTATATGCTGCTTGTAAGTGCACTTCTTTAGGTTTGTGCATGAACTGGCTTATCACACTTACTGCATAAGCGATATCTGGTCGTGTGTGTGACAAGTATATCAATCTTCCAACCAATCTCTGATACATTTCTTTGTTTACTTCTATATCTCGTTCAGCTGTTCCCAATTTATGATTAGGATCAATTGGAGTGTTAGCCGGTTTGCATGCCAATTTCCCCGTGTCTTTTAGCAGATCATTAACATATTTTTGTTGTGAGATGAAGATTCCAGATTTTGAGTGGGCAACTTCAATTCCCAGAAAGTACTTCAATCTTCCTAATTCCTTGATCTCAAATTCCTTGGCTAGACATTGTTTCAGCACCAGTTTTTCTTCCTCATCATCACCTGTCACGATAATATCATCAACATACACTAAGAGAGCTGAAACTCCCCCCGAGTCTGAGTGCTTGATAAACAATGTATGGTCTCCTTGGCTTTGCTTGTATCCCATGTCTTGCATTACTGCTGCAAATCTTCCAAACCATGCTCTAGGTGATTGTTTGAGTCCGTAGAGTGCTTTTTTCAGTTTGCATACTTTGTTTGTACTTGATCCTTTCGTGAACCCTGGTGGGATTTCCATATAAATCTCTTCTTTTAAGTCTCCATGTAGGAAGGCATTCTTTACATCAAATTGTTGTAGTTGCCAATTGAAGTGGGCAGCTAGAGATAACAATACTCGCACTGTATTCATCTTAGCAACCGGTGCGAATGTCTCTTGATAATCTATCCCATAGGTTTGGGTATAGCCCTTAGCTACCAGTCTTGCCTTGTACCTCTCTATTGTTCCATCAGCTCGGTATTTTATAGTGAACACCCACTTGCATCCTACAGGCTTCTTCCCTTGTGGTAGGTCTACTACTTCCCATGTTCGATTTTTCTCCAGTGCCTGCATTTCAACAATCATGGCATTTTTCCATTTCTCACAGAATAATGCCTCAGATAAAGTATTAGGGATAGACTCACTATTTAGAACCGAGAGGAAATTTTTATGAGACTGTGAACATCTATCATATGAAACAAATTGTGAGATTGGATAAACAGGATGTTTGGCACACTTTCTGACTCCTTTACGGACTGCAATAGGCCTATCAATGTCATATTGGATAGGATGATTTTCAATTCTTACCTCGCCTCGAACTTGTTTCGACTCTTGAACCTGCTTTGGCTCAGGATTTAGATTCTCCCTTCTTGAATACACCCGAGTAAATCTCGGGTCCCGTATGTTTTCATGAGTAGATTGGTTTTGGTGTTTTTCTGGTTGGAATGGAGGATTTTCCCGTGAAGGTTTGGTGGGTAAACAAGGGAAATTGAGGTCAATTGAGGACACGTATTTGTATCTTCCAATAGAGGCTTCTCCTGAAGATAAGGTAGAGAAAAATATGGCTCTGTTTCTGCAAATGTCACATCTGCAGACACATGAATTTTTCGTGTAGGAGGATGATAACATTTATAGCCCTTTTTAGAAGAAGAATACCCCACAAAGATGCATTTCAAGGCTCTCGGATCAAGTTTCCCTCTTTGATGAGAATGAACATGGACAAATGCAACACACCCAAATATTCTGGGGACCAAATGGTTTGTTACATTGATTTCTGGATAAAAAGTTGAAAGGGTTTCCATTGGGCTTTTAAAATGCAAAACACTTGAGGGTAGACGATTAATAATGTATGTGGCAGTAAGGACAGCTTCTCCCCAATATTGTTTTGGGACATTGTTCTGGAATAAGAGTGCCCGAGTGGTAGCAAGAAGGTGACTATTTTTACGTTCAGCCACTCCATTTTGCTGAGGAGTGTGAACACATGAGGATTCATGAATAATTCCCTCTTGATCAAAAAAGGATGAAAGGGTGTGATTGAAATAATCTTTAGCATTATCAGTGCGAAATTTTTTGATGTGGGTGCCAAACTGGGTTTTTATCATGGTGCAAAATTGAGGTATTATGTGACTCACATCAGATTTTGATTTAAGTAAGAATAGCCATGTGACTCTTGTACAATCATCAATGAATGACACAAACCATCGAGCCCCAGAAATATTAGGAATGTGACATGGTCCCCAAACATCACTATGAATTAATAAGAAAGGAACCATACTTCTTGCATTGCTAATGGGAAATGTTACACGTTTATGCTTAGCTAGTTCGCAAACATCACAATGCAAGTTGCTATCACAAAGGTCTTTAAATAAGTAGAGAAACATAACCTTCAAAATGGAAAAAGATGGATGACCAAGCCGTTTGTGATAGAGCCAAAGTTTGTTAACAGAATTTGTGGCTAAGGCAGAGAGAGATGATCCAGGTGTATCCAAGTAGTACAATCCATTCCTAGCTTTAGCATGTCCAATCATCTTCCCCGAGTTCTGATCCTGAAATTCACAATGAGAAGGGAAAAAGATTACTTTGCAATTCAAATCTTTGGATAATTTAACAACCGAGACCAGATTAGTAAAGAGTTTAGGAACATGTAACACATTTTCAAGAGTCAATTTTGGATTGATCTTGATGCTACCTTCTCCAGCTACAGTGCTTAGTGAACCATCAGCTGTAACAATTTTCCGACTACTTGAACAAGGAGTATAGGAGAGGAAATTTTTTGATGAGTTGGTCATATGGTCGGTCGCCCCGGAGTCTATAATCCAGGATTGTTCAAATGGTCTATCTGAGGCATTGAAAACATGTGAGAAAGGAAACATACCTGACTGGGCTGACAAACCTGCACTTGTATGTTTCTCCAAATCTTCTAGTTTGCTCTTTAGTCGTTCAATTTCTACCTTGAAGGAACTAATATCAGCGGCTTTCTGTTCTTCTTGTTGGCCGATTACATGAGCTTGCATGTGAGGCCTTTGTGGGGTGATTTTATATCCCCAATCTTTGCTTGAAGTAGAGGGCTTTCCATGGAGTTTCCAGCATTTTTCTTTAGTATGCCTTGGCTTTTTGCAAAAAGTACACCACAAATTATCTTTGCTTTCTCTTCCTATTATAGCTGTGTCACTTGGACCTTGTTCTCTTGGCAATTGGTGAGGTTTACACCCCTTAGATACCATGGTCATGCTATCATTTGGTCGAGGCTCTAACATCACTCCTCTCCTACTTTCTTCTGCTACTACAAGAGATATCACTTCGTTTAATGACGACATGTCTTCTTTGCCCAAAATCTGCACTCTAACTTGATCAAATTCTGCATTGAGACCAGCCATAAACTGATATGCCCTCTCTTTCTCTAGAAATTTTTTTAGTGCTGCAGCATCTTTACTGCACTCCATAGTAAGGCACCTGTACTGATCTAGTTCCTGCCAGCAATTTTTCAGCAAATTAGCATATTCGGTTACTGATTGGCTTCCTTGTTTCGCTGACCATGTTTTGATAGTTAAATCATAAATCTGGGCTGCATCTCCTCCTTTGGAATATGTTTCCTTGATTGCATGCCATATTTCTTTAGCAGTAGGTAGAAACATGCAAGTGTTACTGATTTCCGGTGCCATGGAATTCCAAAGCCAGGCCATTATCATCGAGTCTTCTTCATCCCATGCATTAAATTTTGGATCTTCTTGTTTTGGTCCGGTACGAAGAATGTGGCTGAGTTTCCCTTTTCCTTTCAAGATAGTTCGGATCAGTTGTGACCAATTTAAGTAGTTTTTTCCATTCAACCGGTAGGCAACTTGAATTGGTTGAAATTCTCCATTCACGCCAGAAATTGCTTCAGACATGATCAAATCTGAACTAGATCAAGTGAGTGGTGTCGCCGCAACTGGCAGAAGCTGTGATTAAGCAAATCTGGTTCTAGCACACAGATCTGGAGTAGATCTGCAGTGGATCTGAACAAGTGATGGTGGCTGCCGGCAATGAAGGCTGATGAGGCTTTCCTGTAGCTTGCTGATGGCAGCTTTTGGTGATGATCAACAATGAAGGCTGACCTGCATGAAAGCTTTGGTGTTTCAGCAATGAAGGCTGATTAGAGAGGATCTAACACAGATCTGGAGTAGATCTACAGTAGATCTGAACAAATGATGGTGGCTGCCGGCAATGAAGGCTGATGAGGCTTTCCTGTAGCTCTGATACCATGTCAGAAATGTTTTTGTGTGTGTATATTCAAGAAGAGGTACATCTGAACATATATATGCTTTTTTACAAAGAGGGAATGACAACAAGTGCTTATAGGATATTCTTATAATGCTGATTCCTTAGAATATTCTCCAAACAGTAAAGATACTTTCCAACAGAAATAAATACCCGAATTGAGTCTGAAGGTTCTGAACCAGACAAGGCAGCCTGTCTAGCAGCAGCAAGGCTCTCAACTTCATCTATGAAAGCATACCAGAAATTTAATTTAGAAAACAAAGAAATAAATAAAAGCTAAAGAAAATATCACCATTAAGAGTTGAGTAAGAGCATGAGACAAGATTAGAGCTTGAGACAAGATTGGAACCTTATAGCACATGTAATGGTTCAATTGTAGTTAAGAGCCCTGAATATTAACATGCTAAAACAGAGTAACTCTAATAACTATAGAAAAAAGCTACATCAGAATCTGTCAATATTATTCTTAGCACAGAAGGGAGTACGCAGTTGCAAAAGATCCTGCTCAAATAATTCAGCTAGACAAAAGAAAAGAATTTATGGAAAAATAAAGTGAGAGATCATAAAGGGGCTTCATTAACATGAAAAAGATCAACAACAACAACAACAAGCCATTAGTCCCAATCATTTGGAATTGGCTACACGAATCCTTCTCTTTCACATTACTCTATCAAGGGCCAAAACACTAGACAAACCAAGCTTTGTCCAATCATGATGTAAACTTTTTTGCTAAACACTTTTTAGGTCTACTTTTCTCTCTTGTCTGACCTTCACTTGGAGAACATTCACCTTTCTTACAGGGATATCTATGAGTTGTCTAAGGATATGTTGATACCATCTTAATCAATTCTCTCATAACTTGTTAGTGATAGGTGCCACTCCTACTCAATTCAAATAATTTCATACCTTAATTGGTCCTTTTTAGTAATGCTAGCATCCATTTCAACATTCTCCTCTGAGCCATACACGTATCTCGAGTATATCGTTTCTAACCCATACATCATAGCTGGTCTAACAATCATCTATAGAACTTACTTTTTAATCTAAGAGGTATTCTATGATCATATAAAACTCTAGAAGCACCCCCTCCATTGTAGTCAATATCTTCTAATTTATATCAATCACATCAAAGCCCTTTCAAAGCAAAATGGAGTCTAGCGTTGTAACTGCTGTTATATGAAGACAAACCACTCATTTATTTAAATCTTTTCAATTGAATGCAAGTCAAGGGCTGATATGTCTTGTATTGTAGGGCTTGGGGGTCAAACAAAAACCAGGCTAGCAAGAAAAACAGAACTGCAGAACAGAGAGTTACTCCCATTACTCATGGATCCCTTGGTTGTTCTTGGTGTTTGTTGCTGAAGAACAAAGATTACAGTATTACAGTATTGTTATTAACACCTGATGATCAGTCTTGCATACTTTGCAATCTCTGAGATTATGGCAAGGCTACTTTTGAGTTATTGCCCTGTGGATGTAGGCCAAGATTTTGGCAAAACCATGTAAATCACGCTCTCGCTTGTGGTTTGTTTGGTCTATTTTTCTTATTGTTGATTGCTCATCATCGGATGAGTGTCATTTCTTGTGGTAGTCTATTAAACACCATAGTGCAAATCAATTGTTGGATTAAAGCCTCAATGTTCATAACTACCAATTATCAAACCAGTATAAGGTCTCAGAATTTGGGGTCAATTTCAGGTCAGATAACTTTGAACATGAACGAGCCCGACTACCAAAAATGCCTTGAAAAACTCAAAGGCCTATATAACATGGAATATAAATATGCAAACACGGCATGTTTGAAATAATTGCTCATTAATCAAGTAAACAAGTTAAAAGACGATCTTGAAAGCGTGTTTAAAAAAAAAGAATAAGACTCTTCACCAATTAAAACGAAGACAAGGTTATTTTCTTCCTCTACCATCTCCTGGATTTTCTGGAAAAGCTTAGCAACCTGGTAAAACATAAAAGCATTAATTTGATGCCAGCACATCAGCATGGAAAAGGCAATCACACAACCATTGCAAGTTAATGGTGGTTAATTAAAGACTTAATTAAGGACCAATACAGCCCAAGCATCCACCAAGTAAAGCGTTCTATATAAAACTCAAAAATAAAAAATAAGAACTAAATCATATCCAGAAAAAGTAACATTACTATAAGCATTTTTTCCTTTAAGCATATGAAAGAAAGAGAAGTTATTTACAAGAACCAGACTACAATGTCACGATTTTATTACTGCTAATAAAAGGAGAATTTTACAATCAAATGGCACGACAAGGCATGACATTATTTTTTAGTTATCTATAGCTTGATAATTCATAAAGTTCAGAATAGAAGACCAAAATAGTTCTATTAAACCAGTAAATCAATACCCATGACTACAAATTTTAAAAGCAATGAAAGAATTTCCTATAATTGGCACTAAAATAGATCTTCTCCAAAAAGTTTGAAGAATACAAGGGTGGTTACTCAATTCAATAAATAGATTCTATATGCAACATAAGCCAGTTCTCATTAAACATATTGCTGTTCTAGAAACTTCCTTCAAGACTGTGTGGTTGTGTGTGCTTGTGTAAGTCTTTTCGGCCACTATTTGAAGCCCAGCAAGATTTTATTTGGATTATTTTTCTTAGGGTAATTTCTTAAAGGGTGATTCATTAAATTTAATTAGCAAGAGAAAAGCTTCTCCCTGTAATAAATGTTGCCAAAAGTGAGATATCCTCTAACATTTTAAGTCACTTTAACTCAAGTTATGTGCCCATAATGTTTTGATCATGGCAAAACGTACATAAACATAAACTTTTCAGGTATAAAGAATAAATATACAGCATGAAAACAGTATTTTTGAAATTATATTAGCATACCAATTTTCCACTTTCAGAAAACCATTTGCTGAGCAAGGAATGGGCATTAACCTCCACCAATTGGCACATGGAATATCTGCATATACATTTTACAAAGCGTAACTATTATATAGACAAAAATCACTAAAACCAGTGATATTGATTTACCTTGACTTAAATAGAAAGCTTCTGAGCCAATGCTTTACATAAAGAAGTCTTCCCTGTTCCTGGAGGTCCATGCAAAAGGATGATCCTGGATGACATTGTACTCTGTAAGAAAACATAGCCCTAGCATGTAATCATGTGCTTTTGTTTTCTCTTGTGATATTAAGTTTTATGTATAATCTGCAACGTGCCATTTGCCACACCAGGTTTCAGTTTCTAGTTGATTTGCAACTCAATAGGTGTTTATAATTCCTCAGGGTTAAGCTTGCATTTTGACTATTCAGCTAAACTAATTACAAATACACAGAACCATCGAAGATTGCACATTTGCACCATTAACAAATAGGCTGTATTGTGAAGCAGACCATCTAGGTTCTACCCTTTTTTACCTACATTTTCATCGACCAAGAAGTCATTCATAAAAATTTGAATTAGACAGTGGGTTTGTGAATCCTGTGCACAATTTATTGACCATAGAGTTCTTTTCGAGTTGTGGATTGATGATGATTACCAAAATTTATATTTGGTTATCTACTTATTGCAAAAAATGATAATTGTCTGCAACATCAAGCAAATGTAAGCAATTTATGTTCAACTGGAGCCAGAGTGCAAATAATAAAACTTCAGCATAGTTTAAGCACTTAAATATGTTGCAAAATTAGTCGATTTATAAACAAACAAGATGTGAAACATAGAAGTCCATGAAAACCCTAGTCGAAGCAATCATATGTACACAATATTCACAGAAACCTTTTAAAAGAAACTTACATTCACAAACCTCTTAGGCAAAAAGACAATACCACATGTTCACGCTACATATAGGATATTGTAGATGTGGGAAAAATTCTCACAGGGGATATAATTGGAGAACATAGAAGACAACATCAAAGAGCACAAGACCCAAGCATGATGATTATAGCAAAAACCAGGAGGATGATCTAGATGCAGAGGAAGCCTTCTTTCTGATAGTAATCCATATTCAATAAATTAATAGAAAGAGAAACTGCTCAAGCAAATATAGGCCACAATTATATCAGATATGGCAACCATGGTAATTATTTCTTGAGGACTATATTCCAGTTCTCTTAGGGCAAAAAGCATTCATCAAAAACCAGGAGACCTGGAGCCCTCTAATTTTGATTAAGTAAATTAGTGCTTTGATAGTTTGATCACAATGGAGAGATGTGGTTATTATTATCTTCATAAACTTGAATATGATTATTCTACACTAAGTTTTTAATTTTAAAGACAGGAAATGAGTGTTTTTTTCAGTCTCAATTTTCAATTTTTGATCTTTCCTTTCAAAAGGTGTGAAGATACTAAATGTTACCTAAAATGTTACTGCATCACAACTAAAAAGACAAAGCAGAATTACTTTATTAAATGTTAATATTAAACAACTAAACAAAGTCCATTACCGATTCCAGGAGACAAGGCAAGGATCTACACCTAGCTCAGTAAACAAAAGGGCACTAGCAGCATACCGCAGCAATCGCTGTTTGAGACCAGTTTCATAAATTAAACTGCAAATTATTTGTAACAATTTTTTTCAAAAATATAAATAAGAGATCTGACACCATAATAGAAATTCTTCAGAATGGCTGACCTATCCCACATTCCATCAAACTCTCTAGCAGGTAAAACCCACTCATTAAAGCTAGAAAGCATATCATCTCCACTTAGTTCTTCACCAGGACCCTCTTCACTAAGCTGGAAAAGTAAAAACCAATACATCCCAAAGTCAGTCATCAACAGGAGAAGGTCAAAAGAAATGCATCTTCTATTCAATGATTTCAAAAATAAAATGTCGACATCCCCAACAAAGAAAGTCATTCACCAAGCAACTGGTAAGACTTAAAGAGGATAGTTGATGATCTTGGTGTTGCTTATGCAACAAACTACAAATCTTATCAAAACATAACACTAAAGTTGATTCATTGAAAATTATCTATCACAAAATATGCAAGAAAATGTCTTCATGGAACCTATCAATGTATTGAACTCTAAGTACAATGCATCCAAAGTTTAACACATGTAGCAGGCTGCCATTTCATCATAAGATAACAAAAGACACCAACAAACTCACATAGAGGTATGCAAAAAATCATTGAAGAGATATGCAAACACCAATCATTCACAAGAATCAATGAATATAGGGATATGCTTATTCTTGAACCTTGAAGGAAGAAATGATGCTCTCTCGTCCACATGAATCAAACAAGGTACAACTTTATGCAAATGCTCTTGACCGTTAATCCTGCTTAAGTTTAAATAGTTGAAATAACTCTATATATAACCACACGCAAAGGTACTGTTAGATGTACTATACATATATTTATACGTACTCTTTTCTCGTATGCATATACATCTACAGTACCGTTTAAGGTACTACATTTTCCTATATGTACATCATCATCATAATTGAGATACAACAAGATGAATCTTTCCTAACATGGTATCAGAGTCTTAGATCCCTCCGGCAACCGACGCCGGCCATCTCTCTCCGACTGCAGCCATCTCCCGGCAGTCTCCCCCTCCAGCTCTCTGCCTCTCTGTCTCTCTTTTTCCTCACCGGCCAGCCTTCTCCCCTCCCACATCTCCCCTCCCCGGCCACCATCAGCTCCGCCGCAGCCCCCCCCTCTTCTCCTCACCGGCCTCTTCTTCCCACCGACTTGCAGACCTTCAAACACCAGCCACCCACCACCCGCCACCAGCCACCGGCCTCTTCTCCTCACCGTCACCCGCCACCAGCCACCCCCGCAGCCACCCCACCAGCCATCAACCACCAGCCACCACCGGCCTCTTCTCCCCTCCCTCTCCCGCAACTCTCCGCCCCCCCCCTTTCCCCGCAGCTCCCCCACCACCATCCGGCAGCTCTCCGCCCCCCTCCCCACACTCCCCACCACCTTCCAACTCTCCGCCCCCTTCCCCACACCCCCCTTTCCCCTGCAGCCCCATCCCGCAGCCTCCATCATCTCCCTCCGCAACCCCCACTCCCGCAGCCCCCGCAGCTCCCTCTTCCTCTCCTCCGGCGAACCTCGGCCAGTGTGCCGGTCCAAGTTAACATGCTTTGTGATGTTTCTCAATTATAAGATGCTGTCTGGAATCTTGTTTTGATTCCAGACAAGCACACCTCTATATATATATAGATATATCTTAAAAAAAAAAAAAAAGTCCCGGACTTTCGATTTCGCAATTTTCAACATCGGAATTTCCAAATCAAAGCAGAACGTCATGCGTAACTCTTATGGCATACTGGGCCAATTTCAACATAATTGTGGCACAAAGCAGCAAGGACTTCAGCAAGCTCCTCCCCCTACTTCTCCCACAACTTCCAATCCTCTTCAGCATGCAACTTCTTTGGAATCTCCTGCTCCATTATCTCCTACGGATCAACATTTGATAGCGATGTTCCGTCAGTTCCAGCAGTTCTATTTGGCAGACACATCTACTGGCCATGCGATTTCGACTCAGGTCTTTTCATCTACTTCAGGTAACTCCTGTCCTCTTTGGCTTCTTGACTATGGTGCTTCTCTCCACATGACCCATGATGCTACTTATCTTCATCATTCTAATTCATCACCTCTTGTCTCTCATGTTCGCATTGCTGATGGTACACTCCTTCCTGTTTCCTCTACCGGCCATCTTTCATCAAGTGCTTTCTCTGTTCCTTCTGTTTCTTATGTTCCTTCATTATCTATGAACCTTAGTTGCTGTTGCTGCTGTTCGTGGATGGGTTCTTCATCAGCTTGATGTGAAGAACGCGTTTCTTCATGGCGACTTGAAAGAGGAAGTATACATGACTCCTCCCCCTGGTCTTCGTGCTCCTCCTGGAATGGTTTGTCGTCTTCGTCGTGCACTTTATGGTCTCAAACAGGCTCCACGAGCCTGGTTTGAGCGTTTCAGCACCGTAGTTGAGGCT
This sequence comes from Dioscorea dumetorum, assembly GCA_902712375.1. Lineage (NCBI taxonomy): Eukaryota > Viridiplantae > Streptophyta > Magnoliopsida > Dioscoreales > Dioscoreaceae > Dioscorea > Dioscorea dumetorum. The sequence goes on along the minus strand of CACTHL010000731.1, from coordinate 101,987 downwards.
GCTGGCTTCACTGCCAGCATACATGATCCCGCTGTCTTTGTTCATTCTTCATCTCGGGGTCGAACCATTCTTCTTCTCTATGTGGATGATATGATTCTCACTGGTGATGACTCAGCTCATATTGCTTTTGTGAAGCAGAAATTGTGTGAGACTTTTCTGATGACTGATTTGGGACCACTTCGCTACTTTCTTGGCATCGATATCACCTCTCATTCAGATGGCTACCGGCTCTCTCAGCAGCGTTACACTCTCGATCTTCTTGCTCGTTCAAGTTTGATTGATACCCGTACTGCTGCCACGCCGATGGAGCTCCATTTGCAGCTCCGTCCTACTGATGGGATCCCCTTATTAGATCCTTCTCGCTATCGACATCTTGTGGGCAGTTTGGTCTACTTGTCTGTCACTCGACCTGATATTTCTCATGCCGTTCATATTCTCAGTCAATTTGTAGCAGCCCCGACTTCTGTTCACTATGCTCATCTTCTACGGGTGTTGCGTTATCTTCGTGGCACTGTTTCTCGTGGTTTGTTCTATCCTCACCACTCCACTCTACAGCTACAGGCTTATTCTGATGCTACCTGGGCTAGTTCTCCTGATGATAGGGTTTCTGTCACTGGTTACTGTATTTTTCTTGGGTCATCTCTCATTGTTTGGAGGACCAAGAAACAGCATACTGTTGCCAAGTCCAGTACTGAGGCTGAAGTCCGTGCTTTGGCTTCCACTGTTCAGGAGGTCCTCTGGCTTCAGTCGATTCTACAAGACTTTGGCGTATCTCTTTCTTCTTTCACTCCTATTTATTGTGACAGTACTGGGGCTCTTCAGATTGCTACAGATCCGGTTAAGCACGAGTTAACCAAACATATTGGTGTCGATGCCCACTTCACTCGATGTCATGTACGTGCACAGGAAGTGTCTCTTCACTATCTCCCCACCGAGATCCAGGTGGCAAATTTCTTTACCAAAGCACAGACACGTGATCATCATCGTTTCATGCTATCCAAACTCAAGACTTATGATCCGCCTTGAGTTTGAGGGGGGGTGTTAGATGTACTATACATATATTTATACGTACTCTTTTCTTGTATGCATATACATCTACAGTACCGTATAAGGTACTACATTTTCCTATATGTACATCATCATCATAATTGAGATACAACAAGATGAATCTTTCCTAACAGGTACAACTAAGATACAACGTTAGCACTGCTTTCTTGTGAAGGTGTATAGACAGATTTAATGAAATTTATTGTGTTCACTATCATATTCTAGATAACGAAAAATATAATGTAATTAAATATTACAATTATGAAAATTAGAGTAAATATTAAATACCTGAAACACATGCACAACAGGTATGACTTGCCAGAATAATAGAACTTTATGATTGTCAACAGACTCATCTACAGAAAAAAAAAACTGTATAAATTAAGGCAGGGAATATCACATGAAACAATATTAGGATCTCAAAGTAACATGAACCAGTTTAGAAATTAATTAACCTGTACTGCAAATTCGGATATATTTGACATTATCAAGGAGGAAAACTTCATCTGCAGGCAACATAATAGGACCCTCAGCATAGCTTAAACTCCTCTTTTCCAGCATTCTGACCAAATACAAACAGAAGCAATTAGTAGCATAAAACTCAAAGAGAAATTTTACATCATTAGAAAGAAATACCACAGTAGCCTTCATCCAAAGTTAAAAAATAAACAAGTAAAAGAGAAGCATAAGTGATAAAGCAATAACCACATTTCCTTTATTTCTAACAACAAACATCACACTGTAAGAACAATGCCTTCTAAATAATGTATCAACTCTACTAGGAAGTTTACTAGTCCAATTTTCAGTGAATCAGAGCTGCATTGCAACAATAAAAGGATTCACCAAAACACAGATATCATCAGGATATATATATATATATCAATTCGGCAACGATTTCAACTATTATCAAAAACAGAAAGAAAACGACTACTGCAATTAAAAAAAAAAAGAATGACCTTTCCACGGCAATGCGGACATCCTCAACTCGAGCAGTACTGGAAGAGTTCAAACAGACCTCAACTGCAGCCAAACACGAAAAACCCTAAAAATCCCCAAAATGCAAGGCCACGAGGAAACGAAAAAGAGCGAAGAAGCTTCCGCATCACCTGAAACCAAGACCTTGTCATCAGGAGCAGGGATGAGAGAAGGCGAGGAGTCTCGGTCTCCCTCCAGCTCGCAGACCTGGATGGAATTGGAGGGGTTTTGGAGAGAGACCTCCATGTGTGAGCTCATCGTTGCTCTCCTCTCCAACGCTTTCAAAATTTTGATTTTCCCTCGCGATGATTTGGCAGTGAGCAATACGGGCGGAAGTGGAACTGGAGTTCTAGTCACTTCCGCTTCCGGTTTTTTATTTCAACCCAATGGGCTGCTTGATTAGGATCATTCATGAATAGAGTGTCATCTATTCAGACTCTTGTTAGTTAATTAGTTGTGTGCTCCCCAGCAGAAATTCATTGTTCGATTTTTATATAATCATTTGGCGAATGCGGAGATTGACCTATAAGTTTATTTTTTATAGTTAGGGATTTTTTTTGGATATTATTGTGTTTGATGTGATTTTATTAAAACTTTTTTTTGTTTATATATAAATATGTCAATAGCTTTTTTATTAAATTTAGAAAAAACTTAATTTATAAAAGATAGATGAGTTACAAAGATGAATTATTATTTTGGTTAAATCACTAGTTTAGTCATTCATTCAAACTTGTGAGACAATAATAACACTTTACCAAGATTTTTTCATAGATTATAACCTATAAAAGTCAAAACATAGAACATAACTTCAACTCCATAGCAAACCCATGCATCCTTTCATGCAAAACTCATGAGTAATTTAACAAGCATTTTATTATATTCCCTCCCAATGACCCAATTAATTAATTGGGAGAAGGCGCTAAAGCTGAATAAAATTGATTGAAAAGAAATGAAGCCTCAAAGCTGCCGCACAATGTCTTGTAAACAGGGAAGAAGAATGTCATTGATCGGGAATCCATTGACATTCAAACAATTTTGGATAACTTTTTCCATAGCATTGCAACATTTTGGCCCTAATTTGAGTGGAGGAATGAATATGGTTTTGTAGATTTCTTCAACGCATTGAGGGATCAATGAAATTGATTGAAGACATTGTTCTGGATTGAACAATGAATGATTGATCAATGATTGTGATTCTCCATTAGAGAATAACATTGATAAGATTATCATTCTAATGAAAATCATGGATGGGGATAATTTTTCTCTCATTGTTGCCATTGATCTCTCTACCTTTTCGTTTTTGTTTGGACTTTCTTTTTTTTTTTTGGGACAAAAGTTAGTGTTTTTTTTGTGTTTGATTTAGATTATGAAAATGAAGTGTGGGTGTTGGGATTTATAGGAAATTGTATAAGAGTTTTGCTTATGTAAATTAACTAAGTAATTAATTCATATAGTGAAACTTCTAGTTTTTTTTACTACCAATTAGAAGAGTTGCAAAATAATAAGCTTAACCTTAAAGAGATTTGACGGGTGGTATCTGTTTTTTATGAGTTATGGCAGCATTAAGGAATAATTTATTAAATTTGGAATACTTTAAACTAATAAAAGCATGGTAAAAGAATTATTGAATTTTTTATTAAATATTAAATATTAAATTTTTGAAAAAAAAAATATTGATGGGTCAAGTTTTGGTGTTTGATGAAAAAAAATTGGTTGTTAATGTTTTCCAAACATTTGCATTTTGGGCATTAGAAAAATAATATAAAGCTTAATTAATTTTAACCATGGTTGTTCATTTATTATGGGTAGTTGAAATTTTAGAATTAATTAATTAATATAATTTTTTTCAGCCATGTCGGTTTTTTAAGAGTCATCAATTTGGTAATAAAAACTGGATAAATCAAACATGTGTTTTTTACTTGTCTAAACTACTCATTGAAAAACTCAACTTTTTATTTGGATTAATTTTATTAGCATATATTTGTTGGTTTTAAGAGTTTATAAATAACCAATGAAGGGTTTATGTATTTATTTAAAAAACTAATAATCTAACTAATTAATTATTAAAATCAAGAAGAATAATTGTATTCAAGTATTCAATCAATAAATAAATCTTGTGGCTTTGTTAGGGTAATTTTTTGGGTGGGTTACCGAACATTGGTCATTTTTCACTTTTGTTACCGAACTTCAATTTGTATCTTTTCAGTCACCATAGATTAATTTGGTTACTCCGGAAGGTCACTGGTGGGTTTTTCGGTGTTATTTGTCCACGTGGCCGTCGGAAACTCCACGTCACTGCCTATTTTAAAGGTGACAATACAGCCACGTAGGATACTTACTACGTCAGCTCACAACACAGCCACATGGAGGTCTGAGGTGGCAAGGGGCAAGCCAAAGATGCGTCTGAGTTGGAGGGATGATCAGCTTGACGTGGCAAGTATCCTACGTGGTTGTGTTGTCACTTTTGAAATAGGCACTGACGTGGAGTTTCCGGCAACCACGTGGATAAATAACACTAGAAAACCTACCAGTGACCTTCTGGAGTAACCAAATCAATCTATGGTGACTGAAAAGATACAAATTGAAGTTTGATAACCAAAGTGAAAAATGACCAAAGTTTGGTAACCCACCCAAAAAAATTACCCGGCTTTGTTATTACTCATGAATATTTGCTTATTTTAAATGAAAACTACTAATTTAATCATTTGTTTTTTTAATGGGGGTAATCTATCAGTAATGTGGATATATATATATATATATATATATATATATATATATATCTATTGAAAAAAATTGCATAAACCACATTTATTTTAAAAACTAATAGAGTACAAATTGATACAAAACATTAGTATAAAAAAGTATAAAGAATGTGAAGGATAACAAAACAACAAGGGTGTGTTTGGTTCATGTAATAGGAATAGAGATGGGAATGGGGGTAATGGAGGGAATAATGGAAATGTGGGTAATGAGGAGAGGAATAGGAATAAAGCTGTGTTTGGTTGGAATGATTGAGTAGTGGAAATGTAAAAAGTAAGTAAAGGAGATGTGTGACAATTAACTTTCTACCCTTCTAACAAATAAAGTTATTTTCATTTGTTCAATAAAACATAAATGTTTTAATTATTAATTATTAATAATATCCTCATTAAAAATTAATTAAGTTAAATAAATATTTTTTAATTTGATTAATAATTAAATTAAATTACTTTTTTATTTTTATATGTCACTGTATATTTCATTTTTTATAATTAATTATTTAAATACCATTTCAATTATATAGTTAATTGGTATAATTATTGTTTAATTAAATAATTTTTTGAAATATTGAGGGCAAAACAATAATTTTCTAGAGGGGAATGGGTTATTCCCCCTAATTTGGGGGGAATTACTCATTATCCTGGTGGAGATAATGATTTCCACTAGGATGGAAGCATTACCTCCACAAAATACCAACCAAACGTATTAAAGGGAATGCATAAGTAATGATTACCCTAGCTAGAATAATCATTGCTGTCATCCAAACACCCTCTAAGTAAAAGACAAAAAATACAAAAGAGTTTAGGCCCAGAGACAAAACTTCAAGGGGATGTGGAAAGAAAGACAGATACACTTGGAAGGGTAGGTCACATCACTAGCACCAATGTGAGTTGAACTCTCTCTTGGGTCTCTCCCATTATAGTCTTAATGGTAAATTCTAGTTTGGCTCTCTTTGGTTAAACCATAAGAAAATCATGCGGTCAATTTTCAAGAGAACAGAATAATGTGGCAGAAGCTCATAATTGAATATGTGCGTATTTCATTTAACCCAAGTATTCTTTTTAATGACGTGAGGTAAGATGTCCAATGTCTCTTTAAGACGAGGTCATGGAATTCTTCCAAGATCTCAAACCTCTCTCAAGGAGAGTGGAAGAAACCTGCGCCAAAACAATTGACTAAAATAACCCCAAATTTACTTAGCATAAGGGCTAAGCAAGAGCAAATACTTTAGAGATTCCAATGCCGAGTGGCAAACACGCATGTCATTGATGGTGGACCATTGCACATTTTTCTAGTCTAATGTCCCACATTAGCGGATAAATGGATTGATTTTAAGTGGACAATAGTCTCTCAGGATGATTTGTGTCACTTAACAGCATACTCCCTTATCAATTTGAAATCTATAGAAAGATTTGAGAAAGAAGCTACCTTTGGTCGTGAGATCATAAACTTTCAAGTAAATAATATTATTGCCTTGGCTAGAATCCCTTGTGAAGATATCAAAGATCACATTGTCATCGATCAATGGAATAATGCTGGGTGAATGCACAAAATCCTTGATCAATCCTTGGGGGAGGTTCGTATTCATAAAGAGTTCATGATTGATATTAATTGATGCATAACCACTGATCAATTTATCAAACTGCAAAGTTCAAACAAAGTTAAGTGCAAAATATTTAAAATTTAAGAACCATCAATCCTAGCTTCTCACAAGTCATGACTATCCTTCCATGTGAATTTATATACGCAAAAGTTTGTATTTTAATTCAGGTTTATTCATTCCTCAAATGGAAGAAGGTTATATATATCAATACTTGGATTTCAATATTTTTGTATTGGAAGACACAAGCATAATGCACTAAAAACTTTAAACTTATATTTTACTTATATTTTAAATCATAAATATATGTGCTTATAATTATTGTAGCATTATAATTGAAAATGGGCCATAAAAAAAATTTACATTGAACATTGACTATTGAACAGAAATTTAAACTTAAACTTTACTTATATTTTAAATCATGAATATATGTGCTTATAATTATTGTACAATTAAAATTGAAGATTGTAAAACAATTTACACCCCAAAAATTTTCAATTCTAGAATAGTCATTGATCAAGTAATTTGCATTTTTTTTTTCAACTGACTAGCCATTACATTGGGTCGTTAATATCCGATCTAGATGAAAGTAAGTTCCTTCAAACAAGATCTTGAAACAACAACAACAACAATAATAATAATAATAATACTTTTCGAAATTGAAGATTCAGGTAAAATAACTTTCAAATTATAAAGGAGTTTTCAAGAAGAAAATTTGAATTAACTATCACATGAAATAAGTATACATATGTTTATGAAATATAGGACATATCTAGATGGAGAGAAAGATTTGTGACGGTTAGCTGCAATATATATATATATTTGTGTGTGTGTGTGTGATAACCAAGGTTAGAAATTTAGACTTAAATTTTACTTATATTTTAAATCATAAATATATGTGTTTATTAGCTTACTGTAGAATTATAATTAAAACTTAACAATAAAAAAATTATATTGAATATTGATTATTGAATTAGCCCCCAGATCCACTTATGTGATCTAAGTATTCTTTTTCAATTGACTACGCATTCGGTTGTCAATATCCAATATAGATTAAAGAAAATCACTCTGATCCGAACACAATCTTAGAATAATAATAATCCATCGATAAATATATTTTTAGAAATCAATTCTAAACGGTTATATGCAATATCGCAATCATAATATATATATATATATATATATATATATATATATATATATATATATATATATTTATTTATTTATTTATTTATTTATTTATTTATTTATATTTCATGAATATCTTTCATATATAAAATACGCCAAACACACTCTTTGTTAAAATAAAAAACCTTAATTTATATGAAACAACCCAGTTATAAATCAGTAGTTAAGCAGTTCATTCAAACTTGTGACACAATAATAACACTTTGCCAAGATTTATTTTATAGATAAAAACCTATAAAAGTCAAATATAAAGCATAACTTCTACTCCATAACAAACCCATGCATCCTCATATGCAAAACTTATGAGTAATTTAATAAGTATTTTATTATATTTCCTCTCAATGACCCAATTAATTAATTAATTGGGAGATGGCGCCAAAGCTGAATAAAATTGACTGAAAAGCAATGAAGCCTCAGAGCTGCCGCACAATGTCTTGTAAACAGGAAGAAGAATATCACTGATTGGGAATCCATTGACATTTAAACAATTTTGGCCAACTTTTTTCGTAGCATTGCAACATTTTGGCCCTAATTTGAGGGGAGAAGTGAATATAGTTTTGTAGATTTCTTCAGCACATTGAGGGATCAATGAAATTGATTGCAGACATTGCTCTGGATTCAACAATGAAGGCTTGATCAACGGTTGTGATTCTCCGTTAGAGAATAACATTGATAAGATTATCACGGTAATGAAGATGATGGACGGGGAAAAGTTTCTTCTCATTGCTGCCATTGAAATCTCTGACTTTTTTGTTTGGATTTTTTCTTTTTTTTTCTACCGTTACTGTTTCCTTGTGTTTGATTTGGATTATGAAAATGCAAAATGAGTGTTGACATTTATAGGAAATAGTATAAGAGTTTTGCTTCTGTAAATTAACTAAATAATTAATTTTGTGAAACCTCTTGTTACTTTTTACTACTGAGAAGAGTTACAAAGAAATATGCTTAACTTTAGAGAGATTTGATGGGTGACTCTGTGTTTTTTATGAGTTATGGTTACATTAAAGAATGATATATTAAATTTGAAATGTTTAAAAATAATAAAATCATTAATAAAAATTAATGAATTTTTTATAAAAATAATAAAATTTTCGAAAAAAAAGTATTGATGGGCCAAGTTTGGTGTTTGATGAAAACAATTGGCTGTTAATGGTAGATCAAACATGTGTTTTTTTTATGTGTCTTAATTAACTACTCTTTGGGAAACTCAAGTTTTTATTTGGATTGATTTTATTTGCATATATTTGCTGGTTTTTAGAGTTGATAAATAATCAATCAAGAGTTTATTTATTTATTTATTTATTTAAAAACTAATAGTCTAACTAATTAATTCTAAGAATCAAGAAGAGTAATGATATTCAAATATTCTACTAATAAATAAATCTTGTCGTTTTGTTACCAATCAAACATAAACTATAAATAATGTGGATGTATATATATATATATATATTGCATTCATTCTAAAAAAACTAATAGAATACAAATCGATACAATGAACTAATATAAAAAAGTGCAGAAAGTGTGAAAAGTAGCAAAACAATAAGTGAAAGACAAAAAATACAAAAGTTTGGAACTAACAAGGAAAGTAGAAAGAAAGACAGAGATACACTCGGGAGGAACCATCAATCACTAGTGCCCATGTGAGTTGTATCCTCTCTTGGGTCTCCCCACTATTTGTGAGAGGCACTAGGAACTTTAACTTGTATTTGAGAGTCTTAATACTATCTTGTAACCTGGCTCTCTTTGGTTTGGAGTTGCATTAAACCATTAGAGGAGCATATGGTCAATTTTCAAGAGAACAGAATAATTTGGCAGAAGTTTATAATTGAATATGTGTACATTTCATTTAACCCAAATATTCTATTTAATGACGCAAAGTAGGATACCCAATGTCTCTTTAAGACAAGAGGTCAAGGAATTTTTCCAAAATCCCAAACCTATCTCAAAAAGAGTGGAAGAAGCGTACACCAGAACAATTGACTAAAAAAAACTCCAAATTTGCTTTGAGCAAATCTTTACCAATTCAAGAGCCAAGTGGCAAACACACATGCCATTGATGGTGGATTATTGCATTTTTTTTCTAACTAAATTTTTCAGTCTAATGTCCCACATTAGCCCATAAATAGATTGATTTTCTGTGGACAATACTCTCTTAGGATGATTTGTGTCGCTTGACACCGTACTCCCCTATCAATTAGAAATCCATAGAAAGATTTGACAAAGAAGCTACCCTTAGTCATAAGGTCCTAAACTTTCAAGTCAATAATATTAATGTCTTGGCTAGAGTCCCTTATGAAAATATCAAAGATCACATTGTCATCAATCAATGGAATACCGTGAGGTGAATGCACAAAATCCCTGATTGATCCTTAGGGGAGGTTGGTATTCATAAAGAGTTCAAGATAAATATTAATTGATGTATAACCACTGTCCCATTTATCAAACTAGAAAGAAGTTCAAATAATAGGTGGAAAACAACATAATATATTATTCAAGAAAAACGATCTTTCATTGGCTTGTATAAGAAAGAGGTTTCCAGTAAGTCCTTCCCGGTGATAATTAAATTTGATTACATTTGCCCCACATCAAATAGAAACTAAGGAGATTTTCCACAACTATTTATTTGTTAAAATTCTCCATATCTACAATCCTCCATCTCCTTGTTTATGTGCAACACCCAATGCAAGAGGGGCGGATGGGCCAGGTGACCTGCCCCCTAACTTCTGGATTAGCTCCTAGATTTTGAGATATTTAGGTTTTAAAAATTTTAATTTATATGTAAAGTTAAAGTTTATAAGAATTTAAATACAAAATATTTACAATAAAAACACTCACTTGGACTTGTTGGTCAGATATTCACGTTCCAAAAATTTTAATTTATATATAAGTCTAAAAAGCTCAAACAGAGTTAAGTGCAAAATAATAAAAAAAAAACCAAAATCCCTCAATCGTAGCTTCTCACAAGTTATGACCCCATCTTTCCTTGTGAAATTTATATAAGTAAAAATTGTATTTTAATTCGGATTTATTCATCACTCAAATGGAAGAAGATTATATGTATCAATACTTGGATTTTGATATTTTTTTTTTAGAAGACGGAAGCATATTGCAAGTATCTTCGTTGTTGTTGTTATTATTATTATTATTATTATTATTATTATTATTATTATTATTATTATTATTATTATTATAGTAGTTGTTGTTGTTGTGTTTCGATTGTGTATCCACCACTGATCATGTAGTATGTAGTCTGCATATGTTGACAAGCCATCACCTTGGGTTGTCAATATTCGATCCGGATCCAAAAAAACCTTTTCGAACAAGATCTTGAAATAACAACAACAACAACAACAACAACAACAATAATAATAATAATAATAATAATCCAATAAATATATTTTTTGAAATTGATTTAAAGGCCAAAATTCAGATAAAGTAAATTTCAAATTATAAAGGAATTTTGAAGAAGAAAATTTGAATTAACAATCACATGAGTATGTATATGTTATGAAACATAAGAGATATCTACATGGAGAGAGATTTGTGAAGGTTATATGTAATTATTGGATCTAATCAGTAGGATTGTTAACTAATAATGAGTGAGTATTGAAAGAAATGATTCTCCTTTGGCGAATCCTTATACACACACACACACACAAAATTCAGGAATATTTTTTATAAATACGTCAAAAATACTCTTTATTATAATAAAAAAAACTTAATGATATAAAACAAATAAGTTAAATAAGTACTTCAGCAGTTCTTTCAAATTTCTGGCACAATAACAACACTTTACCAAGATTTATTCATTGATTATAACATATAGAAGTCAAACATAAGGCGTAACGTCAGCCCCATAATAAAACAATGCATATATCTAGATGCAAACTTATGAATAACTTAACTAGCATTTTTATTACATTCTCTCTCAATGACCCAATTGATTAATTGGGAGATGGTGCCAAAGTTGAATAAAACTAACTGAAAAGAAGTGAAGCGTCGGAGTTACAGCACAATGTCTTGTAAATTGGAAAGAAAATATCACTGATTAGGAATCCATTGATATTCAAACAATTTTTACCAATTTTTTCCACAGCATTGCAACATTTTGGTCCTAATTTGAGTGGAGGAGTGAATACAGTTTTGTAAATTTCTTCAGCGCACTGAGGGATAATTGAAATTGATTGCAGACATTGCTTTGGATTCGCCAATGGAGGATTTATCAACGGTTGTGATTCTCCGTGAGAGAATAACATTGATAATATTATCATGGAAATGAAGATTATGGATGGGGAGAAATTTTCACTCAATGTTGCCATTGATCTCGCTGTTTTTTGGGGGCTTTTCAGTCAGTTTTGCTATGTGTATGTATTATGAAAATGAAGTTTGTGTGTTTGGATTTATAAGAAATTATATAAGGGTTTTGCTTTTGTAATCATTTAGTTAATTAATTGATTCATACATATTGTGTAACTTCTTATTGCTTTTTACTACTAAGAAGAGTTACAAAATAATAACCTAAACTTTAGAGGCAATTGATGGTTGGCATCTGTTTCTTATGAGTTATGTCAGCAGTATTAAGGAATGTTTTATTAAATTTGAAATATTAAAAACATAATTAAATTATGGTTAAAAGTTTTTGAATTTTTTATTAAATAATTAAATTTTGCAACAAAATATTGATGGGCTGATGTTTGGTGTATGATGAAAAATTGGGTTGTTAATCTTTTTCAAACATTTGCATTTTGGGTATTTGAAAAATAATGTAAACCTCGATTAATTTTAACATAGATTATTCATTTATTGTGGGTAATTTAAATTTTAAAACAATTTTTTCAAGTCTTTGAATTATTGGTTTGTAAAAGTTGTCATTCTAAAAATATTTTGAAAGAGTATATCAAATAGGTGTTTTTTCCGTATGGAAACTCAACTCAACTTTTTATCATTTGGACTAATCTGTTTTGTATATATTTGTTGGTTTTAAGAGTTTATGAATAATCAATAAAGAGTTTAGTAATTTATTTATTTAAAAAAAATAGTTATCTTAATAATTAATTATAGTAATCAAGAAGAAAAATGACATTCTAAATATTCTAACAATAAAGAAATCTTGTCTTTTTGTTATTAGTTAGGAGTACTTGTTTATTTTAAATAAGAACTACTAATTTAATCAATTGTTTTTTCATTGTGGAGTATCTATTTATAATATATTTAGTATCATATATACATATTCCAAAAACTAATATAGTACAGAGTCATACAAGAGACCGACACAAGAAAGTACAAACAGTGTGAAAGAGAGCAGAACAATAAGTGAAAAGCAAAAAACACAAAGACATTAACAAACGGGGGAATCAGAGCTAAACACAAAAAACATTAAGGGGGAAGTAGAAAGGAACATAAAGATGCTCCTTAGGTAGGAGGTCATGTTTCTTTAAGTTGAGGGTTTAAGAAATTCTTCCGCATATCCCCAAACCTCTATCAATGAGCTTGGAAGAAGAGTGAGCCCTAAAGAAAAGGAACAGTTACTCTCATGAGACTACATAGACAGGAGCCTATACCAAAGTTGATTGGAACTATAACGGTCTAACATAAGCAGCAAGATTAAGGTTCCACTAAGAAACTAAAATCTAATAAAAATCCCAATTTTTCTCATCTCAACAAGTCGGCAAGACTTGCACAATTGAAAGAGCATTACAAAGAGAAAGAATAATGACTATAATTCCAAGGTGGTCAATGCTAGACTGACATGGAAAATCCAATCTAAGACACTCGACATCAATAGCTATGTCTAAAAGGACCTGAAATATAGAGCACTCAAAAGACCCAGTTAAGCACATCTTGGGTTCCATGTGGACGGGTTCCATGTGGACCTCTCAAAGCAGGGATATCACCCAGGGTTCTCCATTGGTTCTCCATTGGAATCATCACAGCACTGTTGCGAATCCAATTTTATCTAAAAAGAATTCTGTTTCTCTATTACTCTTCAAATCTATCCAACCCACCACAAGGACACAAATCATTAAAATGGGAAAAAAGATTAAGAACAATTCTAAAGAGATCTCACTTCTCCTTCAGAATCCACTACAACATTGCTGCATCTACGAGGAGGTGTCCTTTTGGCGAAAAAGGGAACCATTTTGATCGAGTTCTTTGGCAATGATTGAGATCTAGATCGCTTGTGGCTGGTGGATGAACCCCAGTACCTCCCACCAACCTCTAAATCATCGATGACTGCAGATCCAGGCTCGAGGCTGATGAAGAAGTGCTTGGAATTTTGCTCCTTGGCATCGTCGGGGATTCTCTCTTCTCATCAGTGCGGATTCAGATCTGAGAATAGAGGGTTGATAAAATACAGTGAACATGGGTGCGTTGTTTGGGCGGGAAATAGCTTGAACATTTATTTTGGTTAAATACCCCAAATAGTCCCTCTACTTTTCTCTCTCTCCCATTTTGGTCCCTCTACTCTAATTTGATCCTAATGGTCCCTCTACTTTTTATTTCAGGCCAATTAGACCCAAGGTCGAAACGACGTTAGCTTTTCCGTTTCAGACCGCTGACGTGGCCGTCGTCTGGATAATTTATTATTAAAGAGTGCCAGCTCGACGCCAGCGTGGCATGTTTTTTTAAGTACTCGGATCCGGATCCGGATCCGGTCATCACATCCAGATCCAACAATCCAAAGGAGCCATGTCCCACTTTTAATGAGGGTGCTGCTGAAGATTGCCAACAATGGCGGTGATTTCCGGTGATCTCGTGGCCAGCTCCTTTTCAAACCCCACCATCTCTACCTCTTTCTCTCTCTCTCTCTCTCTCTCTCTATTTCCGGTAATGGTGGTGTTGTAGACGGAGTCCAGCAATGGCGGCGATTTCCGGTGATCTAGTGGTTCGGTTCTATGCTGGCGACCTCCTCCTTGACCTCCTCCTTGTCCTCCTCCTTCTCCGGTCAGTAGCGGCACTCACCGACGATGGCCTAGTGTTGTTGACCCTGAAGTCCGTCGTAGAGGAAGACCCTGGCCACGCTCTCGCTGCCTGGAAAGACACTGATGCTGAGCCTTGCTACTGGCCTAGCGTCTCCTGCCACCATGGTCGCGTCACCTCAACGGCACCCTACCGCCATCTATCACATCCCTTCCTCGCCTCGTCGGGATCTTGAATCTCTCCTCCAACCTCCTCTCCGGTAGGATCTCGATGGAGTATGGCGAGATACCGGTTGTCGTCAGCCTCGACCTCTGCCACAACAACCTCACAGGTGAGATCCCTCAGCCTCGACCTCTGCCACAACAACCTTCGCCGGAAACCCTTATCTCTGCGGATTTCCCTTGAAAATCTCATGTCTTACTTCAAGCCAAAATCCCAACATGCCCAAACCAAACCCGAGGATCACCTTAAACCCTAACACGGTGAATGCCACACCAGTTGAGGAAGAGGGAAAGAGAAAGCCGACCGTTGCGGTGCCGATTCTGGCCACGGTGGTAGCGACTGCAATTCTGGCGGTGGTGGTGCTCCAGTGGCAGCTACGGCGGAAGAGAGGCGAAGGGGAGAAGGAGAAGGATGGGGAGAAGGAGGAGAGGAGAGGAAACGGAGAAGGCGAGGTGTACGTCGCGGTGGATGAAGGGATCGTGATGGAGCTGGAGGAGCTTCTACGAGCCTCGGCGTATGTTGTGGGGAAGAGCCGTGGGGGGATCGTCTACAAGGTTGTGGCGGGACGTTTGGCGGCCGTGGCGGTGCGGCGACTCAGCTGAAGAATGCTCCTTTGGATTATCAGATCCGGATGTGATAACCGGATCCGGATCCGGATCCGAGTACTTAAAAAAACATGCCACGCTGGCGTCGAACTAGCACTATTTAATAATAAATTATCCAGACGACGGCCACGTCAGCGGTCTGAAACGGAAAAGCTAACGTCGTTTCGGCCTTGGGTCTAATTGGCCTGAAATAAAAAGTAGAGGGACCATTAGGATCAAATTAGAGTAGAAGGACCAAAAGGGGAGAGAGAGAAAAGTAGAGGGACTATTTGGGGTATTTAACCTTTATTTTTCCCTCCATCTATTCGCCCTATATATATGTAAAATTATTATATAATCCTAATTTAAAATAAATATGTCAAAAGAAAAATTTTCATTATTCTAGTTAAATTTTATGTTAAAGATATTATTATTATTATTATTATTATTATTATTATTATTATTACATATAAAATCTTGTTTTTCTCCGTTACATATTTATACCTTGGCAGCCTTCACTGCTATGTATAATAGTTTGGTCATGGATAAACTAATTTTATTTTCCATATTAAAAATTTTAAATTATAAATGAAAAATAAAATTTAGGTAGAATACCCTAATTGGTCCCTTTATTTGTCACAATCTGTCCTTTTAGTCCATTTACTTTAATTTGACCCCGATTAGTCTCTCTACTGTCAATTTGAGGCAAATCAAGTCCAACAGCTGACAGACGTTAGGTTGTCTGTCTGAGTTTGTTGATGTGGCTTTATAATGGATTGGTAGAATACCCTAATTGGTCTCTTTATGTGTCATAATCTACCCTAATTGGTCTTTTTATTTGTCACAATATGCCTTTTTAGTCCCTTTACTTTAATTTGGTCCCGATTAGTCCCTCCATTATAAAACCACGTTAGCAAACTCAGACGGACAAACTAACGTCGGTCAATTCTTGGACTTGATTTGCCTCAAATTGACAGTATAAGGACTAATCGGGGCCAAATTAAAGTAAAATGACTAAAAGGGCAGATTGTGACAAATAAAGGGACTAATTAGGGTATTCGTCCTAAAATTTAAAATAAAATTTACTTTGAAGATGATAATTCTTTACTTGTTACAATTATAATTAATAAAAGATAAAAAAATAATCTAAAGACAATAAAGATGTACCTCAAAAATCTTATGAGATTGTTAATGCATGTTCATACATTGGTTTTCTCTAATATCTCAATTTTTATATTAAAAAAAATTTTCGATGTAATATTTTTGAGATTTAACATATAGTAAAGACTATAAACTTAAATAAATAAAAATCGGAGAAGATGTGTCGATGACAAATAACCATGAATCATATGAATACTATGATACATAATTATCATGCTTTTGAATTTGAAATAAATAATAGTATTTTACTTTAAAAAAAATTGGGTATGATTGTTGTGAGGTATGCTGAATTGATTGTATTCTCTTCAATTTTAGTTTTCTTTTTTTTAATTTTATAAAGAAAAATCATACTCTCAATATCAACTTATGTTTTTTTTTTTTAAAAAAAAGTCATAATTAATTAAATTTTATGCTTCCTTTTTTACGTATAAAACTTTTTTAAGCCCTTTATGAAAGTTAGTTCATCATATTTCTTTCATTTATTTTTATTTACTAAAAAGTATTTAACTACAAATCATGTTGTTCTCTTTTATCAAAGACATGAATCTCAATAATATGGCATGAGTAATAAGTAAAAAAATATTTTTTTTATATTTTCTCTATTTTTTTAATAGGGTAAGCTTGGCCAATATATTTTTTCCCCAATTTTGATCACTAAATCATAAAAACATTTCAGTTGAGTTACTAATGTTAATGTTTTTTTTTTTCCCAATTAGATCACTCACATCAATGGTGTTTGAATGATGCTGACATGAACCGCTACCTCACCTATCATGTTTCAATTCTCACCGATTTGATAAAATCCGAGTGAAAAATAAAAAACACTAATATTAATGCGAGCAGCCAAATTGGATGAAACACTAATATTAATGATCCAATTAAAAGTTTTTATTGTTCATTAGTTTAATTATCAAAATAAAAAACACGAGAAGTTTAATGACATATCAAGTAATATACTTTTTATAATATGTTTAAATTGGGTTTAAGATCAAAGGGCTTGTAGCCCAGCGGTACCTCGGGTCCTCTCGTGGGAGGAGACGCGAGTTCAATCCCCCCAAACAGCGCTCCCCCGTTCCAAGAGGGTGAGAACGTTGCGCTTGTCGCCTTATCTCAAAAAAAAAAAAAAAAAAATGGGTTTAAGATCTAATTGCATGATTTACACCGCTTTCAAGCATTCATATACATAAATTCCATAAAAAAAAAGGGAAAAGAAAATAATACGCACGTATCAATTCTATCATTCAATGGAGAATTGTGGCGAAATTAAAAGACAATTAAACAATTGAATCACGGTGGGCACAGAGTTATTTTCTTTCAAAATTTAATATTATATATGTGACAAATAATCTTGAGACATTTTTATTAAGGGCCATTTAACAAAATTAGTTCTACCATTTTAGATGTATTCCCTCAGTTATGTATACTTTCCTATTAACTAATATTTTCACTTGTTCTATTAAAATAAATGCCTCTTAAACAAAACAAACATTTCAAACAACACAATGCACAGACGGGCAAGCATTTCAAACAAAAGCATGTCATGAGAAAACAAACAAAACAAAACAAAACAAAACAATCTGAGTCTCCATTATCATCAAGAACATACAATCCAAAATTTAATAAAGCAGGAGTTTCCGAATTAATAATAATGCAGATTTTGAGCTTCACCCATATTTGGTTGAGATTTGTCTTACTATTCATGCCTTGAGTCTTCCATAGAACTTGGCCTTTTCCTGGGTGGTCTAGAACCGGCCATGGCCGAACTTGGATGAGGTATCGATGAACTTGAGCTTGATCTCCTCCATTGCAACCCTGGAAGTTTGCTTAAGCAGTGATTGCCTCAGGGTGATGACCCGCTTTTTCGGTCCCATGCAGCATCCTTTGGTCATGAGATAGTCATCTTTCACGACACTGTAATGCGGAAAGCCTCCGATCGGTGTTATTCCCTTCTCAGTTCTGCAAAATTATATAATTCATCGATCACAATAGAGAAGTTGAATTAAATAGAGATATGGATCAGAGAATCTCAAACCGGTCGAACTCAGTGACGGCAGAATGAGATTCCTCTCCCGCCTTCCCAATCTTATAGATCTTCTTGTTCATCTCAGTGCGGTGGTGGTATCCATACTGTTAGAGTTCTGTGATTGAAGATGAAGTTTGCAGGTTTGGAAATTGTTTTTTTTTTTTTTTTGGTTTGGTGAATTGAGTTGGAGTTGAAATTTAGAAGATGAAGCTGAAGCTGGGGTTTTCAGCAAATTTGAAAATCAGTTAAAATCGTTAGTGTGAAGAAGGGAAAGCTGAAGGCGGATTCAACGGTGGAGATCTCATCATTAGGTAGAATGTTTAAGTTCGAGGCAGAATCAGAGTTATTACAGTGGAAGCAGCTGATGGCAAGGATTAGATCATCACAAGTGAGTGTAAGCTCTAGGCAAATCTGATGGTTGGAAGCTTTAGCGGTACAGTCAAGTTCAAGCCAACATCCGCATGGTGACTAAGATGTAATAGTTAGTTTTAGTTAGTTTTTTTTTTCTCTGGTTGTTATGTTATGTTGTTCTTGCTTCTTTGTAAGAAAATAGGAGAGCTTGTATGAATTTTCCCAGGTTTTGTGTTGAGTTTTAGCTCTGAAGTTGTATAACAAACTTGTTTTTGAAGTCTAAAGTTTCATTCTAGTGAATTTCAGAGTGTTAAATTGAGTATCCAGGCTTTTTCAGACACTTGAATATTTCTGCAATTTTCTTGTGTTTTCTTTGCAAGTACTCAACTTTGATGAATTTTCAAGGCTTATACAAGGGTTTTCAGTGTTTGATTTCTTCTACAAAGTTGATCCTCAGGTGTTGAAGAGTATATCTAGTTCTTATCACATTCTGCCCTGCCCTAGCCACCGTGAATGAAACCCTAGCCGGATGCCATGCACCAATGCAGGCCACCTTACGGAGGCCTCGATGGGTCTTTCGAGGGAGACGTGCCACACCCCAACGGGTAACAACACCTTCGTAGCCCTCACCCTTTGTCACACCTATTATGTCGATCATCTCGTCTTTCTGAAAGACAGCATCTACAGGCATTTGCTTCTCAAAAAAGCTGTAAGCATCTTCTAGGCTATATCTGCCCCATTCACTTGGATCTCCATTAGGTGTGCTTTCTTCTGTTTTAAGCCTTTCATCTTTTTAATCTGAAAACATAATTCATTTTCAATGTCTTAACAACACATTGGAGTCATTGGACAATGGATAAAAGAGGCAAATGAGTTCATTAACAGTGAAGAATTAAATAACGGGTATAACATCAGCACCTGAGTGTGTGCCAAAACACGGATCTTCATCTTCTCAAGCTGTGACTGAATATCCTTTTTCCCATCCTCATTTGCATACTTCTTTGAGTATTTGGAAAATGCTGCCTTCTTGGATTTGCACCAGTTCTTATAAAATCTTCTCTTAACTTCCTCACTCAGATGCTGAGCCCAGACTGTGTTCAATGATCGAAGACCTTGAGGTGTTTTCACATAGCCAACTACACCAACAACCACCATTGGAGGACCTTCAATAACTGTTACTGCCTCGCAAGTTTCCTTCTTATGAAGTTCTACATTAAAAAAAAGAAAAGAAAAGGAAATAATAATTGTAAACTATGCGTAAACAACCATTTATGACACATTAGACTCATTAAAATGGGTTCAAGTTTGCCTATTCAACATGAAAAGCTAAAGTGATAAATTTACAGAAATTAAATTGGTCAGAATTTCAAAATGATAAGGTGAAGTTAAGAAGAAACTCACTCGAACCAGGTTTGTCAACTTCCCTGACAACATGAGTCATTCCAGCCTTGTATCCCATGAAATGAAGGCAGTAAACCTGGGAGCCTTGCTTGGGTCATCCTTTGGGAAGGCTTTCACTGCATTAACCGAAGTTATATACACTAAGCAAATTAAAGGGTGATTAAATGAGTAAAGAATTAATCATTGAATTACAAAACAGTCAGTGCAAAAGCTAGTCAAAGAGATGCACCAAAGATATTGCGAGAAAAACAGCATAGGAACTGCCACTTATTATATTGGATTCTAATTTTTGTAGGATAAGAATATATATCACAACAAACCCAGGCAACATATAATTTAACAACAGCTTTTACAAGCATCTCTGCTGAAATAACCCAGTTACATGTCCTACAGCATCTTTCCATGACGGCCTAGAGTAATCTAAAGATATGGACAATGGCACATCTGAATTTTCAGACAATACTAAATACAAACTAAATTTCCTATCAAACTAGTAGCTCACACTCTAGAAGAAGCAAGACATAAATTAGACTTTTCGTTAGATTTTCTTCATCTCCTCCACTTTCTCTTAAATATCTCCTACAAGCCCAACGCACAACTGAAATAAAGGCCAGGAAATAGCCCCTCCAAACAATCAAAATTGCAAAGACTGAGTCATGCTAGCCAATCAAAGGATTAATAGTGAAGCATGTTTAAATTGCATACATGACACGAACATTCAGCCAAGTTCTTAAATAAACTACAAATGGTTATTTGACAAACATAATATAATAAGGGTACACATGAAAATCTTAAGAAGAATATCATAGAAACCAGAAACAAAATAGACTACAAATGGTTATTTCACAAACATAATAAAGGAATGCATGAAAAGCTTAAGTAGAATATCATAGAAACCAGAAACCTTTTCCTCTATGGTGAGAGGCTCTTTTTCCGGGAAGAAACCCAAGAGAGCCATGTCGTGGATGCTCAAACTTACGATGAGACATAAGCATTAAACACTTCTACTTACGCAAACCTTCATAGCAGAGCATATCACAATGAACCACCAAGTAGGAGTGCAAATGGGGCCACCAGTGAACATCATAAAAGATCAAAAAACAGAGATTTCCAAAATTAAAGGCATGTCTGCCCCCAATGGAATACTTGGAATGAAACAAATCACCTTCCAAGACGATAATCAGATCAGAACGTAATTGCAACATTCATTGAAAATCCAAAACTTTACGCAAGTTAACAAACAAAGAAATCAATACAAATTTGAATCTTCACTCAAACAATGGAATTGTTTAATTACGTAAAAAAAATTAATATTACATCAGGAAAAGAAAAATTCAGAGAAAAAAATCCGCTTGAATTTCACTATTTTGCAAAATCATCAACTCGATAACAGCCATAAAGAACAGATGAAAGAAATCTTTCTTGAAAAAAATACACTCACAAATTTGAAAAGAACTCAACCAGTCAAAAACCACAACAAAACCAAGAACAAAAATGACTGAGCTAACGCAACAGTATTACATACATAATAAATTTCTTAACAAACAACAAGTAACAAATAAAAATCGGATCTTTTTCTAAATCTCAATTAAAGAACAACTAGATCAAGCATTACATATCACCCAAAAATTAAAAAAAAAAAAAAGGCAAGAAAAAGAACCTCCAGTACACCAAAGGCCTATGGCATCCACAAAAGACTACCAATTCTCAGATTCTGTTGTATTTTTCTCCCCACCAAAACCCCACTAACATCAAGAATCAAGGCGCTTGGTGGAAAAAAGCGCTCTTCTGAGACTCCAGCCTTGATTCCATACTCTCAACTCTTTTTCAGGAGATTTTTCTCTTACTAACTTTTGATAAACATACACAGATGAGCACATTATCTATCAAGTGAGTTGAGTCTTACTTTTTTGTGCATGATGCAGGATCCCAGCAAGTTTGATGTGGCGGCAGCACCTGTAGCTCCTGCTGCTCCTGCTGCTCCTGCTGCTGGACCTGCTCCTACTGCTGATGAAAAGAAAGAGGAACCTGCTGAGGAATCTGATGAAGACATGGGATTTAGCTTTGTTTGATTAGATTTTGTCAGCGGATTGCCATCCTGAACTATAATTGTCAACATAGGTTTTCGCAGTGTTACTTATATTTGGTTTTAGTTGTTGAATATGCCCTAACTCCCTTGAACCCCGTGCACAGTGTTGGGGGTGTTTTGGTTATGTGATCTACAACAACTTTTTAGTTATTCGAGTAGATAGTTTCCGGTCTTTTGTTTAATTACGATCTTATGTATTGTTCTGCGCATCCTTGCTTTTTGGTTGGATATCTTCTCCTTCAATCGGTAGTCATATCAGTGTTGGCTTGTATGCGGTAGCTATAAATCAAACGCCTAATATCATCTGAAAATAGCTTTAATATGAATAAATTATTATTGCTCTTCGATGTATAAATTTTAATTTCATTTTTAATTGGGTGGGATTCACATAAGCAGCTGGGAGGAGCTATGTTGGAGATTTCTTACCTCTTAGTTTAGAGTTTAGAAAGGAGGTTTCTGATTTTGTAAATGTTTAGATGATAAAGAGAATATAATTTTTTTTAAATAATAATAATAATAATAATAATAATAATAATGTCAATGGTAACATGAATGCCAATTTAGTATCCACATGATTAAAACTACCAATTAAAAAAAATCTTTAGTAAATTTGATTGTAAATCAGGATTCTGGCAAATTAAAATGGATCCAGATAGCATAGAATGGACAGCATTTACTTGTCCCCTAGGACATTTCGAATGGTTAGTAATGCATTTTGGTTTAAAAAATGCACCAAGTATATTCCAAACAAAAATGGATGATATTTTCGGTAAGTATAAAATTTTTTTATGTATTTATATAGATGACATATTAGTACACAGTAAAAACAAGCAAGAGCATGTTAGTCATTTAAAACTAGTGTTAAGTGAATTTTTAAAAAATGGAATAGTAATTAGCAGCAAAAATGCTCAATTCTTTAGGCAAAACATAGAATTTCTAGGAGTAGAAATAGGTAACGGAAAAATAAAACTTCAACCTCATATAACAAAGAAAATTCTAGAAACACCTCGTATAACTAGTACAAAAGAACTCCAACAATTGTTAGGATTATTAAATTATGCAAGACCCTTTATTAAAAACTTGGGAAAACTTATAGGACCACTTTACAGTAAGACACCATTAACAGGAGTAAAAAATTTTAATATAGAAGATTACAAGCAAATAGATAAAATAAAAGATGAAGTAAAAAATTTACCAAATTTAAAATTACCATTAGACAACAATTATTTAATTGTTGAAACAGATGGATGTGAATTAGGCTGGGGAGCTATACTCAAAGCAAAACCAAATAAATATGCTCCAAAAAATGAAGAGGTAATTTGTAGATACAGTAGTGGGAAATATAAAGAAGAAAAGGTAAATAGTAGTATAGATCAAGAGATACTGGCAATAGGATACGCCTTAGATAGTTTTAGATTATTCTTAATAGATAAAAAAGAAATATTAGTAAGAACAGACTGCGAGGCAATTATAAAAGTTTTTGAAAATAAAAACAGTAAAAGAATAAGCCAAAGAAGATGGTTAGCATTTAAAGATGGGATATTAAATGGTAATTATAAAGTATTATTTGAGCATATAAAAGGAAAGAAAATGAGTTAGCTGATAGATTGTCTAGATTTATTTTCTTAGAACAAGTTTTAGAAAAACCACCTTAGATCTAATAGCTTAATAATTTTGCAGATGGAGAAGGCAAGTACATTCCACCCATACACTAAGCTTCCCCTATACCCATCTGGTTCCCCTTTCTCTTTTAATCTTCCTTTGACTTTAGTACTAGACTCCCAAGAAAGAAATCTCATTGACAACATATGGGCAAACAACAGAAACCCCTCTTTCCCCAAAATCCTGACCCAATTCTGTGACTATCTTCACACAAAAAATTTGAAAACCCAGCTGAATGATCCAAACCTAAGACCAAAATCCCTGGAAGCATTCTTGGAACTGCAGCAGACAAACCAAATACTCTCTGGTGAGGTAAGAGATGCCCAACAAAAAATTGAAAAATTAAAAAGAGAGATGGAAAAGATAAAAGAAGAAAATGAAATTATGAAAAAAGAATGGGCAAAAGAATGTGAAGAAAAAGAAAAAACTTATGAAAAATTTCCAGAAAAATTAGCCCCAGTAAAAAGCCTGATTATGGGGATGGTTTATTCAAATAAAGAAAAAGAAATGCAAAAGATAGTGATGGCCTTGGAAGAACTTGCTACTATAGACATGGAACATGACAGCTTGAGTTTTTGCCTTACTAAGTTTGAAGGGCCTGAACACAAAGAATCCAAAGTCTGTATATGCAAAGAAGGTTTCTCCTTCTTGTAAGCCTCTATCAACCTAAATGACTGGAAGGAATACAGGAAAGATGATGTAATAATTACGCCAAAGGTACTGTATGAATATGGACTCCTGCGGAAAATATTGATTACAAACCAAAGCCATATCCGATATATACATGATTTCCCATGGAAACTTACCCACATGGTTCAAAAACTAATGGAGTTCCATGACAAATGTTATGTGGTACTCGAACTTGCAAGCATCCCTCCATCTTTCAGAGGATATCCTGCCCCAGTTCAGCAGTACATAAAAATAGATCTTTATAGGTATGGCAGGCCTAGATTGTTTAAATGGGAAAAAGAACTAATGACACATCATATCCAGCTAAATATTGAAGAAAGATTGAAGAGATGGAGAGCATATTCTATGGGAGCCGCGCCGAAGAAATTTCTTGGATGCTATCTTGCGGGGGAAGAAATGAATTTAAAAATTTACTCCCAATGCAGTAATAGACAATATAATATCTCTAATTGAGGTAACAGACAAATATTAAGAGTATAATGATATTCATAATATTTATTTATATATATATTTCTAACATATTCATATAATTGATCCATAGGAAAAGAACTGTAGAATTAAATATGCTATATTAAAATATGCCTAATTGCTGAAATTAAAATATATATTGCTAATTAGACCAAAAACAAAAATTGATGAATTTTGAGAGTCAGTCTATCTTTTTATTATGAGCGATTATATACTTGGAATTACAACACACCAAATAAAAAAACTGCATACATCATTCATAATTATGGGATTTAAACTACAAAATCTGTCTTTATATGCTATTTCTCTTACAATTTAATTGAAACATGGAAAACCAAAATACCACTTAATATTAAGTCAGTCAAAATTTACTTAACAAATTGCATAAAAACACTCTCCTCACATGACAGTTTTTTTTTACACAGAAATTGTCCATCTGTGAAACCAGGCGGTTTTATCCATCCATATTAAACATGTGCAGAAACAATTATAAAATGTTGAAATTGTATAACGTTTATGCCCATTGACAAATAAATAATGCTTTGCCTTATGATACTTCAATTACTAAAAGTCTAAAAATAAAGAATACAATCATGTTACACTTTACCACCATAAGTCTATAACAGCACTCCTGCTTGAACACCCACCCATTTGCATTGCGGGGGAACATCTAACTTTCTGCACAACTGTTGGCAACTTGGATGCCATTACCGTCAAAATTTTCAATGGAAAGTTCAAAACTAGATTTTTCCCATGAGAATAAGCAACGAGTGACTCACCGCAACCCAGCTACTTTCACAAGTCATATAGTTTTTCTGTAGAAAGCCATCCATAATGCAGACCATGATCCCAAACATCAACAAACGATTGATCATGTTCATCCTTCATTGACTTGATTCACAATTCCAAGCATTTATTAAAGAATCGTATTTCCTGAGGCAATTGAAATATCATGGATTATGATAACTTCACAGGCATCAAAATGAGCAGATTTGTAATCGAATGAATATGCATTACAACCTTAAGAGCAAATCTGACTTCTGAACCATCTATCTGCAGGGTCACTCTCTTCTGTTTAATTTCTTTAGATTGGCCAACATTTAGAAGCCCCTGAACATTCAAGCGAGTGTTGTTAGGTACTGAATGATGAATAACATGCTGCAAATCCCAAGTATAGGCTAACCTGATCACTCAATGCTCTACACATATTTGTAAATTCAAGCATTCCTACTGGAGGGATATGGTTGTCCTTACAAATTTCCGAATAAGAGCGGTTAAGCTGTTGTGGTGGGAAAAAATAAGAATTATTTGTTACCAATATCGAGAGTTGCATCTTTTGTGTATTAATAAGTTCAACAGTTGAAGCAAACTTGCCTCTCCAAGTGTTGTAGCATTTTTCTTGCATTGCCAGAAGAATTTTACCACGGAGCACAATATAATCTGCATATGGAACATTGTTTAAAATGCACCGTTACTGCTTTGTAAAAGGATCAAACTCTTGAAGAGTTTTCCTTTTTATTCAACTGGAGAAAGGACATGGGACACTTGTTTAATTCGAATGTAAGATTTCTCTTATTCTACCTGTTGATGTTGAGGAAGAGCTAGTATTGTATCCACAATCAATGGCTTGAAAGCCCTGGACAATGCAATCTCCATATGGTCAAATCTCACCTGCAATCAAGCAAGTCATTTCCCTTATATTGGAAAATTTTCACCAATGCATATGCATAAGATGGAAACTTTTAGTCAGCAGCAAATGATAGGTCAAAAACTTGTATATGCTAGATATAAAGACAAGAATCTACAGACAATAAAAGAAAAGAGGAGTTGCCTCATGTATGCCTACATCTAAGCATCAAACGTAAAACGAGTAAAACTTATGTCACGTACAACATTAAGCTCTTCCTTGTTGGTAGCATGCCTCAATTCTGCCTCAAAAACTTCAATTGCACTTCTGCAATGATATGGAAGACAATGAATTCTAGCCTCAACAAGAAAAATGCAGGAACTAAAGATACAAACACACGTAAAAGGAACATCGGCCACAAACTTGATTAAATTCCCTATAACAAGACAAGCAACAAAATGCAGGAGGATGCTCAAGCTTACCTGCAAACATCAAGAGCTTTTCTCATGTCCCCATAAGCGGCCGCTACTTTCTGATCCAATTTTAACCATTATTAAGGATGTTCAGGGGAGAAATAAATAATGTGTCGTAGTGATATTATAGTACCATAATAAAAGGAGGAGTGGTCGCTAGAAACAGAATAATTTCAAAGTTATCATACAAAATACAAAATTGGTATCAAAAGAACTCATATATAGGGAATGAAAAAAATGAAATAAAACACTAGACTTACTCTTGCACAAAATTCAAGTGCTATTGGTTCAAAGATGTCATATCCCAGAACCTGAAATTATAAAAGGAAATCAATGCAACATTATCAATGCAACATTAGTTCATCTATTCACGAGGTGAAACAGTGAAAGCATCATCATCCACAAGGGACTGAAGGAAGGTAAGAATAAAAACAAAAATGAGAGCAGCTACAACGGTTAGCAGCACATAAGACCTACAATCAGCCTCTGCCGGATAATCTTGAGTATCTGATCTTTAGAATATGTGCAGTATGTCACAACATTAGGCTTACCTGATTCATGCAAAAACACACAGGAACTCAGTAACAAATCTCAATCTTATTTTCAAAGTGTATTGTGATGACTTTTTAATAAGAGTTGAAAACATTGTTACGTCATTGTTGTCTTATTACATAGGCCTTCAAGTTATATTTGTTTTGAAGGGTTATACACCACGAAAGAAATGTAATTCACTAGTTAATGCACCCATATAGTGACTGGAAGAAGAAAGAACAAATCATTATACTCACAATTAAGAGATTCAAGCCTTGGAAGAAACCGATCTGTTAGGTCTATTGCATTTGCTATTCCTAGAGGGAAGATATCAAAAGGAAAAGTCAGTTCTCAAATTCAATACCTTTCTTCTGCAAAGTAGATACAAAAAAGGAATTGAATATACATTTACGTTTAGTTACAACACCAAAAAAAAAAAAAAAAAAATCTCTTGCTGTAAAGGAAATTTTCTGAGTTTTTGCTCATCTATAATTATCATATCCTTGTGCCCATACGCTCCTGGTGCTCTTTGTGATAATGAATGAGGAAATGTATATTAAAGAAACATACCTATTAGTATACATTGAGAGTAAGGAAGAGTTGAAAGCATGAAAAAATCATGAAGCACTTGATGATCTCTCGTTCTCAAGTAGTCCATCTCATCAACAATGATCATCCTGCCAAATTAACAAGTTACATTGATGAGTTAAAAGGAATTGGAGATTTCTTACCTCCTAGTAATTAATTCATGAACATAATGAGAAAGACCACTCTACAAAGAATGATCTATAGAGTTCTAGCACAACTCAGAAGTTGCACAAAGTGAGCACTCAAAATTCTTTTGAAAAAATCGAACCAAAAAAATCTTAAGTCTTATCTAAATAAGGAAAAAGAACCAGGGTTCTTCCAGTAAATAAAAAACTAGTAGATAAGCAATAAAACAAATTATGAATAGTTACACAGTTAAAATTAAAACAAAATGTTATCCACTGCATAAGGATGCAAAATTATCTGATACAGATTTGGATAATTCACAAAACCTAAGCAAAATTCTGTGGAAACACTATTTTATTCCTTACACCATTTTCCCAGAAGACAGTAGTCGCTTTTGAGCATAGAGTTTCTGCAGTTCTTGAAGAGGTGAGCAACTACTATTCTTCAAGTGAGGATGGAATTTTTCAATCACCTAAATAAAGACCATTCGAGAAAAAATAAGTCATGATAACCCTAACGAAGTAACAGAAGTCTTCCAACAATTTGATCAGGTACCTTGCTGAAAATTTCGGATGCCTTTGTGAGCAAGGTACAGTTAATGGATAACACTTCTGGTGTCTGAAATCCGGCCTGGGGACTTGAAAATAGTTAGATGCTTTTGCAAAGAGGACGTTGAATAATAACTGTGCAATAAAGCAAAGAGAGCATACCCCTTTTGCCCACAGCACAAGAAGCTCTTTCACCTTGTTAACAGACAGCGTCTTTCCGGTTCCAGGACATCCACACACATACAAGCTTCCTGATTTCTCTTGTTTGATGCAAGCCTTACAAAATTCAAGAATATTTTTCTGTTCATCTTCGCGACATACAACATCATCTGGGACTGAGGCCACATGGAGTGCTTCTTTCACAGCTTGCATCTGAGCAGGATCTGCATGGTTTAAAAGTAAAGAAAAAGAGCAGTTCCTCTCATGAGACTACATAGACGAGCTTCTACCAAAGTTGATTGGAACTATAGCGGTGTAACATAAACAACAAGATTAAGGTTCCACTAAGAGACTAAAATCTAATAAAAATCCCAACTTTCCTCATCTGAACAAGTCGGCAAGACTTGCAAAATTGAAAGAGCATTCAAAGAAAAGAATAATGACTATAATTCCAAGGTGGTCAATGCTATAATGACATGGAAAATCCAATCTAAGATACTCGAGATCAATAGCTATGTCTAACAGGAAACTAATTACACGAATTTACAAGACCTGAAATATAGAGCACTCAAAAGACACAGTTAAGCACCTCTTGGGTTCCATGTGGACCTCTCAAAGTAGGGATCAGAGGACTTCTCCCTAAAAGTTTTCAGAGAGGGTATCACCCGGGGTTCTCCATTGGAATCATCATAGCACGGCTGCGAATCCAATTTTATCTGAAAAGAATTCTATTCCTCTATTACTCTTCAAATCAATCCAAACCACCACAAGGACACAAATCATTAAAAGGGAAAAAAGATCAAGAATAATTCTAATGAGATCTCACTTCTCCTTCAGAATCCACTACAGCATTGCTGCATGCACGAGGTGTCCTTTTGGCAGGAGAGGGAACCATTTTGATCGAATTCTTTGACAATGATTGAGATCTAGATCGCTTGCGGTGGGTGGATGAACCCTGGCACCTCCCACCAATCTCTAAATCAGCGCTTGAACTATTTTGCAAAATCATCAACTCGATAACTGCCAGAAAGAACAGATGAAAAAAATCTTTATTGAAAAAAATAAACTAGCAAATTTCAAAATAACTTAACCTATCAAAAACCACAACAAAACCAAAAACAAAAATGAACGAGCTAATGCAACAGAATTACATACATAATAAATTTCTTAACAAACGACAAGTAACAAATAAAAATCGGATTTTTCTAAATCCTAACTAAAGAACAACTAGATCGAGCATTACATATCACCCAAAAATTAAAAAAAAAAGGCAAGAAAAAGAACCTCCAGTACACCGAAGGCCTAAGGCATCCACAAAAGACTACCAATTCCCAGACTCTCTTGTATTTCTCCCCACCAAAACCCCACTCACATCAAAAATCAAGGGGCTTGGTGGAAAAAAGGGCTCTTCTGAGACTCCAGCCTTGATTCCATACTCTCAACTCTTTTTCAGGAGATTATTTTCTCTTACCAATTTTTGATAAACATGCACAAATGTTCCAGAACACAATCTGCCCACAATCATAGTCAAATCTCACCTAAAAATTTTACCAAAAAATTCAACAACAACAATTTAATGCTTTAAACCACATAGCACTTCAATTCTAGATGTTTCACAAACAAAATAGAAATTTAAAAAAAAAAAAAAACAACCAGGGAAAGAAAGATTTTTAAATTTTTTTTATAACAGACATTGAAATACAAATTTTAGTTTATTTTTTTCAAAGCTTGTGAAATATCAAATTGCCAAAAAATTCAGTATCAAAAGAATCAAAAATTTTGGAATGTCTACCTTCTCAGTCATCACTACTAAAGTTTAACATCAAGCGCATCATACTCAACAATGTACTCATTAAATTTGTATTATTAATTCTCATTATAAGAACCTTGCTCGTTAATCTTTTATATTGGTTGCAACTGGTTTTGAATTGGGACACAAAAACAGGTCCCTAAAGAACAAATTCAAAAATGAGCACACGAATTTTGATCTAAGATAAACCAATATAAGCTGCTTTTTCACCATTTCCAGTTCACTTCTGATGATGTTCAATCAAGAAATCTACTACTGTGGACTTTCTTTATCAAAATCACGAACTTGAATATCCAAGTCAAATAAAGCTGCTTTTTCACCATTTCCAGTTCACTTTTCATGATGTTCAATCAAGAAATCTACTATTTCCCATAAAATTCTGGTTGAAGTAACAGATAAAGACACAGGAGATCAACAACCACTAGAAGTCTCCATTAACATATTATGAGACAGAAAATTTACATGGCAAACATTACTTACATATTCAGAACTGATGCTTAGAAAAGTTGAGGCTTAAGGGGAGGTATCAAGGGAAGATTTGCAAGCAAAGGAGAAAAAGAAATAAGTTCACATATTACATATGCTGTCATTCAATTATGCATGTTGTGACACAAAGGGAGAAAAACAAACAAATGAATAAGCCGTTCAAACAGTCTTGCTTGTGTGGGTTCCTAAAACGACCTATTCAGTAACATCGTTCATCCATAATTTGCATTATGATCTTTTAATAAACTGTAAAAGAACTCTTACACTTTCTCTTTACTAAAGTATGTTTTTTTTCTTCTATGTGGCAGTAATGGAACTGTAAATTTTATTCCTGTAATACAAGCTGTAAAGAAATCATAGATAGCGAGCTACCTTATTCTACACAAGGGATATACCTTCTAATCGATAATTTATTCATGAGCCTCCAGTGACTTGCACAAAGTTTGTTCTAAGCATAAATTTTTTTTAAGCAAATAAAATAAAATAAAATAAAATAAACCACCTCGTGCATGTTTAACTTGTCTATAAATGTCATAGGATGAAATTAATGCAAACCCCGTCCATACAATAAAAAAAACAAAGAGTAGACAAAAAAATCTCTTTAATAGCGTATGCAGAAAAAAGAAAAAAATATTATAAAAATTTCGGCCAACTCAGAAAATATTTAAGCCAACAAGAACAGATTCATTACAAGTTGATTTAAGAAAAAGAGCAGGATCAAGATTAGAAGACAAGAATATCATATTCGCAAGGATCAAAAAGTATTACTATTGTTGAGGACATAGTCATATCTAGATACAAAGAAATTTCATAACAAACCCCCCAAACAGCACACAAATTCGATTGCATGAAAGAAACCCCACCCCCATGTCAACATATCAGCAAGGAAAAATTATCATCTTTAATTGCACAAATCACAAACTAGAACCTCATATCATGCTTGGAACAATCACAAAGAACATTTCCACTTCCACAAGACCACAAAATCAATATGCAATCAAAACCTCCAACCCTTCTCATGCTCATCAAAGGGAAAAAAAAATCCACCCCCAAACTCACCCCCCCCCAAACAAAAAAAAACCCCTAATTTTTTTCACAATCACATCAACTTCCAAACCGATTAGAGACAGAAACAGCAAAATTAATGAACACAACACCAAAAAGGGGAAAAATTAAAATAAAAAAAACGATCGGATTGATAATACTGACTTTGATGACTAAATTCCAATCGTTGGCCGAGATTTCCATGCCCTACGCCGGTGGGAACAAGAAAGGAGAATTCATCTGATAATTCATCTTATGAGACAGCGTTCCTGGTAAGCCGCGCGCGATGATCAAAACCCTAACCCTAGCGAGAGAGAGAGAGAGGAGCAGGTGGAGAAGAGGGTTCTTGCTCCCTCAATAGCCTTTTCTTTTATCTAATGGCGATTTTGCCCTTCCTTGTATTAGAATTTTCTTTTAATTAATTATATTTATGGTGGATAATGACAAGTAATTGTATTTAATTTTATTTTTTTTCGTAGCTCCCGTGGTTTCTTCCATCTTTCTAGTAACAAGTTTGCCTTTCTTAATTTTTAAAATTTTGAAAATTAAAACAAAATACTAAAGATTAAATTTTAAATTTTGGCTTTGGCTTTTAATTTGTTTCAGCTGGTTGTATGGCATCCCATCAAATTATTATAAAATAAAATATCAATATTAATACTAATTACACAAAATCATATCATGTATTTTACAATATGAGGAATGTGTATATTTGCACAAATGGCAACTTCAACAAATATTTATATATTGATATTGTGTGGATTTTAAGGTTTGATCAAGGTTGAAAAAAACTCCATATCAATAGATATGGTTAAAATACAACCACCAAATAGAATTTTAAAAAAATAAAAGATATAAAAAATTAGAAACAAACGCAACACTACAAAAAACTATGACGTCTAAAAGACATTTATCTTTATTTTAAAAATAATAATACATCATTGAAAATTTCAAAACTTTCAAGACAGATACTCCGATATTTAAATAAATGACATGATATTATTATATTCTCATTGAAATTAATTATAATTAAGAAATTAGTTAGGTTGAGTGTAGGTCCCCCACAATTGAGATTCTAAAGGGTTGAAATGACATTTCCCACTTCAACACCATCTTCAAAAATGTGAAATCACCATTTCATTGAAAGCATTGAATTCTTATTTATTGAAATCAACCTTTTTAAAAAAAAAAAACAAAATAAGACCCGTGAATGGAAAAGTAAGGCTGGTGTTTGATTGATAATATGAAAATGGGTGGAAAAGAAAATTTTTCTATGGAAAACTTTTTCATGGAAAATTTTTCTATGAAAAACGAACAAATAGACGTTTGATTGGCATTATTTTTTAACTAGAAAATCAAAAATTTTCTATGAAAAATTCTAATTTTGTTGTTTGATTTTTTGTATTTTCAATTTTTCATATAACCCCTTTTATTTTCTCTGAAAAATTTTTTCTAGGGTTGAGGCTGGAAAAATTTTCCCTTATTTTGAAGAAAAATAGAATCAATGACAACATCATGGAAAATTTAGACAAACAAACAGCATATTTGGCTGGAAAATGACCCATAAAAAATTTTTTCATGAAAAATTTGGGCAATCAAACACAACCAATAAAAAGCATCCTCAAATCCTTCCCTTTTATGAAAAATCAAATTAAAAAAACATAAAAAAATAAAAAATACACAAAGTCTTGCAACCTTCTTTCCGTCTGCATCATAAATAAATCTCCAAATCTCCACCTCTATAAAATAATGATATATGTAGACAAAGTCCAAATGCACCAGAGCTTGTCCTCCAAAGAAATTAACTATAATTTATATTGAATTAAACATTAATTATTATTATGTTAATCAAAACAATATGAATTTAAACATATAAATATGAGTTGTTAAATCACCTCAGCAGAGGATCCTCCAGCCTCGGTCAGTATAACCCTAGGAAATCCATCGAACAACACTCCAAGTCATTTCTTCCCGGTTCCTTCGATATAATTCTCCAATTAGTCCCTGTAAGTAGATATAGTTGTCACTAGGGTTGTAAACAAGCCGAGTATCACCAGGCTCGAGCACGGCTCGTTTATAATATTCATCGGCTCGAGCTCGTTCGAGCCATGTTTTTTGTGCTCAAGCTTGGCTCGTTGAAAAGCTCGAGTAGCTCGAGCTCGGCTCATTTAAAAATTTGATGTCACTCCTATCTGTCATTAAGCTAAGTAAAAACCATCTTCATGTTGCAATAAAAACAAATTCAAAATATAAACTCATATAATCCCAAAAAACTTTCAACTAAACATAAGAGTACTTTTTCTATGTATTTATATATATCTACAACACTACACTACACTATATATATATAAATTTGTTTAGGCTCGCGAGCCTCACGAGCTGAGTAATTTTGGGCTCGAGCTCGGCTCGGCTCGTGAAAAGTCGAATCGAATTCGAGCATAGACCGTGCTGATCTCGAGTAGCTCACGAGCAGCTTGACTCATTTACACCCTAGTTGTCACTTTGATCCCTCTATTTCAATTTGTCCTCAGAAAGTCTCTTTATTTTTCAATTTAAGCAATTTTAGTCTGTAAATTAAAAAATAGAGGGACTTCTTGAGGACAAATCGAAATAGAGAAATCAAAGTGGCAATTAGACCTACTTACAGGGACTAATTGGAGAATTACACAAGTTCCTTCATCACTGCAACTGTCTCTTGGTTCACAAGAACCCTAAAATATCACAAAAATCAAGCACCATGATATCCGGAGAGAAATTATCTATCGAATTTGGCGAAAATGGGAGGTGATTGGGATTCAACGCGGCGGCATCTCTCCCGATCCTCGCAAACCATAAGCGCTAGTGGGACAGAAACGCAAAAAAGTGTACCCCGATTGGTTTTCTGTGAAAATTTTGGTAGATGAAATGCTAAAACCAAGTGCGCGGGAATAAGTTTATGGATGTGATATTTTTATTTATATTTATATTTTTGTTTATCAAGCTGGAGTTATATTCATGTACAATGATTGATGGGTTATTTTTGTATTTGTATTACAAAAAGGTAAAAATCGTTATTGGTCCCTGACCTGTAAATTTTATTTTGATCCCTGAACTCGAAAAATATTTAATTTGGTTTCCAATCCATTTTGGTAGATATGTAATTTATTTAGATGAATCAAAAACAATTTTAAGCAAATTTATTCGGCTCTTCCAGGGTGGATCTTATTTGAATTAAAAATAAAATAATATGATTTTGATATATTGTTAATTAATTATTATTATTTGAAAGTATTTTATTATGCATTTTTTTTTTAATTTTAACATGCGTTGTTCTAATTTTTATATTATTATTTTAAAAAATAAATTTAAATAAAAATTTACTCCTATTTATATCAAAAAATTAAGAAAATTTCAATCGCTGGTGGCGAGCTCCGTCGAGCTGAGGCGGCGGCGTGTTCTTCAGAGGGGACTCAAGAAATTGAGGTCTTCCGGGAGAGGCGAGGGGAGCGGTGCTTGATTTGATCCTCTCTATGGCTGGAGAAGGGAAGCGGAGGACCAGGAGAGGTAAACGAAAGCGGCACTCTGGCATCAATGCTTCTCCATCTTTGCAGGAGGGGCAGCCACCGATTTCTCCTCCTCTTCGGCCATCCAAGCCTCCAAAGAGAAGCAGAGTTGAACCTCCTGTTCCAAACTCCACGTCTTCGTCCAATTTTCTCGATAAGGTAGGGTTTCTCAACACCGGTGCTGCTGGATTAGGTTTTCCTTTACATGAGGTTCTAGATGTCAATTTAAATGCATTGGTATTTGGAATAAACTGAGGGAAAGCTCAGCAAATGATGATGGTGGTGATTAAGATTGTTATTTCTGCAATGCATTAGATTGAGGAATAGTTTGCCTTTTACTGCAAATGAAAAAGACACAGACTTGGCATTAGAGTGAGGAGAATTGTAGAGTAAATTATTTTATGCTTCTTTGGGTTTTATTCAAGTTCGGGCGTTATTGAAGTTAGAATGTGATAAGGATTGGCTAGGATATGCTAAAGCTTGGGTTGGTTATGTGATGGTATTGGCTTGTTCCTTCTTTCAAAATGGACGTATTGGAAAGGAATAAGTCCCACATTTGTGGGTGCGAAGAGTCTCAGATGTCCATTCAAAACCAACAGAAGTTTAGTAATGTGTCTTTCATAGAGATTGCAAGTCAAGGGAAAGATATGTTTTAGCAAAACTTGTTGAAAACTAAGGATATTGATAGAACAATGGAGTCTAATGGAAGCACGCAAGCTTCAATTTTTTCTTTTTTTAGATTTAGAACTTATTAAATTGGTGAAATTGATTGCTTTAGAACTTTTACGCTATATCTTCGTTTTATTTTTTTCAAGATTACTATCTTTCTTCTAAATGTACAGATACGTGGGAGGTTATCTGGAGCTCATTTCAGGATGATCAATGAGAAATTGTACACTTGCAGGTATGGAATTTCTGCATACACTCTAAATTTGTTGCTTTTCTCCTACTTTTTCTTCCTCTGAATTCTAAAACAACACAATGACAAAGCCAAAATGCACCAGATGCCTTTAATTTGTCAGTTTTCTATTCCTTGTATAATTAATGATTTAAATCTCTCTTATAATTTTTTTAATTTATTCTTATCATTTCTTAGTGGAAGCGAGGCTCTTGACTTATTCACGAAGGATCCGGAATTGTTTGATGTGGTAAATATCTGCTGGCTTATGCGCCTCTATCTACTTATTTATTTTTTATTTTGCAATGAATCATCTCACTCTTCATGTATATCTTTTCCTAGTGGATTCAACTAAACCATCATATGGAAACAGATACAATATGAAAATTAAGGCTCAAGATTGCATGTGGTCATTACCCTACTTGCCAAAGATTTGGCATTTGAGAGTTTAAAAAAGCCACACCTGTGCATTTTCTTTGATAACAACAGATGCCTTTTTCCCCTAATATTCTTTGTTTTGGTGCTTCTGCTCCAATCCACTTCCATAAGTACTCTTCATCGTTTTATATTCTTCTCCATCAGTAATCCTTCAACATTAACTTTTCATTAACTTCCTCTAGAGGTTTCTTTCTTACTCTCTTTGATTAGTAAACAGTACAGGCTGCAAACCTTTGGTAGAGTTCATCTGATAGTTGAGATCCTTTATCCAATTTGCCCATATCCATCATCAATGTTGTGTAAGTCTTGAGCATGATGGTGGCTCCAATGAAATTTAGGTGTAATGAATATTTTTCTATTATGGTATTATTCCATTTTTTATGATTGTCTGGCATGAGCTGATGCTCAACTTTACCTGCTGCCAGCAATGCACACTCTTTGAGTGTGTTATTTTACAATATCAGTACAAGGCCTTTTATGTGAAAAATTGCCATTCCCCTCTTTACGGCTGCTAATCAACGACTAATACAGGTTAAAAAGTGAAAACAAAAGTAATATAAAAGCCATTAGTTTCAAGCATGTGATTTGATCTACATTTACTGATGTTTCTTACTGGTGCATGCTTCTCTTATGCTAGTGCTAACTGCTTCATTATTTCTTCAGTAAGTTTTGTTACTGTTAATTTAAAAGGATGCGAGATGGTTTTCCATGTATCACAAGTGTATAATTTGACACTCATAAAATGTTGCTCTCCAGGATTTATGTTTTACTTTAGTATCATGCAGGATATCAAGGGCAGATGTCACATTGGCCAGAGCAACCAGTTAATATCATCATCAAATGGCTAAAGGATTATAGTTCTTCTATGGTAGTAGCTGATTTTGGATGTGGTGAGAATGAAGTAAATTTTGCCACGTTGTATCATACTGAAATATTTATTTAGGGGGATTGAATCACTTTGGTGCTTATTAGTACCAGGACTTTGCAGGGAGTGCTACCCTTGCGAAAAATGTGAAGAATAAAGTCTTCTCCATTGATCTTGTTGCAAATGATCCATCAGTAATTGTATGTGACATGTCCCATGTAAGTACTGCCTTCTATAATCACTCATTGGCAAATGCATAGCTTGAAATGAGAATGGCTATTGGTTCTTCCTAATATGGGATCCTTCTAATTCTATACATTCACTACTAATCAAAATTTTATCTTGTTGTGACTGAATGATATATTGTTCATTGTTAGTTATCTTTTCAATTAGTCCCTTTCCCATTAAATGCAACAGTGCATTTTTTCTTAGTTCCCTGACTGAATGGTCACGATTTATGCATTGAACGGTGTTGATGATGTGATCAATGTGGCTGTTTTCAAAATCCATATTATATTTAGACTACAAATTTGATTTTTGGAATCCAAATATAGTTTATGCATTCACATCGCCTCACAAGTGTTTTTTCTGCAGACACCCTTGGATTCATTATCTGTTGATGTTGCTGTCTTTTGCCTCTCACTTATGGGAACCAATTTCCCAAGTTACCTGCAGGAAGCAAACAGAGTTCTCAAGCCATGGTTCACATTATATGTTGCTTTTCATTTCTACACTTACGAATTTTGACTTAATGGCTTTGATGAGCACTCATTGTCCTGTGCTGCAGTGGTTGGCTATTAATAGCAGAAGTTCGAAGTAGGTTTGATCCAAACAATGGCGGAGCAAACCCGGATAAATTTTGTGAAGCCGTCTGTAAGCTTGGGTACACTGCTGTTTCCAAGGTTCATATTCTTGAACTCCCTTTTGTTATGGATCAACATATTCAAGCACTTATTGAACTCTGAATATAATGTTCGAATTATATATTCTCAGTACCACTTATCTCTAATTGAGCCCCAAACAATGACCGGTGTCTGAAAACTTCACTTTCTAAAAGATTCACATTACTTATGAGCTAATAATGCAGAGCAGACTGGGTACAAGAAAATGGTGACAGAGGCAGATAACTCTTGAATGTTTCCTATGACTCTTGTGTTTTCTTCTTGCAGGATTTGAAGAATAAAATGTTTCTTCTTTTCTACTTCAAGAAAAAGGTAATTTGTATTATTTTTTTTTAATTTAATTGCTTATATTTTTGGAATTCCTTTCTTTTCCTTCTCATTTTTTTTACTATTTTCAGGAGAAGGCTGCTCCCGTGAAATACATTGAGTGGCCAGAATTGAAAGCTTGTTTGTATAAGCGTCGGTAACTTTGTCATATGTTATCAATCTTTCTTTTATGGATGCTTTTAGTTGAGGAACCCTTTTCTGGATCTCACTAAACAACCACTTGTGTTCCATTGCTTATTGAATGGTAAAATTAATTTAAATTTTTTATGATTTTTTTTTATTTGATGTGCTCAATTTCCCTGGGGCGTTTGCGAGAAGAATAGAAGTAATATTTAAATAGATATTGTTTTCTAGTGTTATTTAACAATGGGTCAAAAGAAATAATGATAATAAATCATTTCAAGAGAATCACCAATTTAAAACAATGATTTATAGCTTGAGCTGTTTGTTTCAAGGAAGAAAGATATGGTGGAATCAAATTTATAAAAAATTACTACCTCGTCCTATCGTTTATATACAAATTACCATTTCTCTTAATTTTAACATATCATTTATAGAATTCAAACTGGTTAAAAATAGGGATAGAAATTCAACTTCATTATATAAAAAAAAAAAAAATTGTTACTGCGACAATTTCACTCAAAAGTCAAAAGGTTAAAACGAAGTATAGATAAATAGAACTTCCCCTTTTCTCATAAATAATTAATTCTAACAAAGAAATTAAAAATCAATTTTCTGTTAGGTTACATGGGAAACTACCCAACTTTCCCTGGAAAGTAAGCCAGAGAATCACTTTCCCATGTTTGGTAGAGTTTATTTGGCTGGAAAATAACATTCCATGGGAGAGTAATTCCACTAAAGTGAGGGAAAGTAATTCCCTCACTACATGGTGGGAAAGTTGGCTAAGAAAGTGAGTTATTTTTTTTTGACTAAAATACCCTTAACTTTTTTCAAAAATAGCTTTCCACCATCTAGGGTTTTCTCAACAAACGCCCCCACTTCTCCAAAAACTGGATAACATCTTCATCCATCTCCCGAGACATCTCCATTACACAACAAACCCTATCAGGTATGTGAATGATT
The DNA here is from genome assembly GCA_902712375.1 of Dioscorea dumetorum. Classification (NCBI taxonomy): domain Eukaryota; kingdom Viridiplantae; phylum Streptophyta; class Magnoliopsida; order Dioscoreales; family Dioscoreaceae; genus Dioscorea; species Dioscorea dumetorum. The sequence continues at coordinate 61,398 of CACTHL010000731.1, read as the reverse complement.
TCATCGTTTTTCTAATTTTGTTATTTTTTAGTTTGATTTAATAGATTTGGTTGGTTAAAATTTTTTTATTTTTTATTTATTATTTATAATTATACTTATTATTGAAGGGTTAAGTAAATACTAAGTGAAAAAAATAATAAGCAGAAAAAGTAGATACCAAGTGAGAACAACAAATATTAAAGATTTTTGTTTTATTATGTTAATAAATTATTTTCTTAAAATTTTAAAAAAATATTTAGTTGATTTTTTAAAAAATATTTTATACATCTAAAAATATTTTGTTATTATTATTTTAAATTTAAAAGTGATTGATAAGTAAAATAATAAAAGGATATTTATGTCATTATGTCAATAGATTCCCAAGAATATCTTATAATACCAAACACAGAAATGTTACTTTCCCATCAATTTAATAAGTTTTCCACTACATACCAAACAAAGGAATGTCATTTTTCCATGAATTAATTTCCTATCAATCACTTTTCCATTAATTAAATTCCATCCCAATATTCCCATGGTAAAGTACCAAACGCAACTTTAATTATGTACCCAACTTATTACCATGAAAATAAAAAGAAAAATAGAAAGCCAGCAACATAGGCCCATTGCATGCAGTTGTCCCATTACGTCCACGTTCCCCGACACGTGGCACACCTGGATATAACATATCAATCATGACACCCTTACAAGCAGCATCAAATGGGAAACAAGTAAAGAAATTACAGTATAAAGACGAGAGAAAGTAAGGAGTTTGAATGGAAAAGAAAGAGGAAGTGGAAGCCATGAGTTCCAGACATGAAACAACACCGGAATTGGAAGTGGAGTTCAAGCATGAAACAGAAGATCATAAGCCACTTCCTGATGAGGGAAATGGAGTTTCCCACAAAGCAGGGAAGTTGATGAAAAGAGGACAAAAAGGGAGAACCAGAAGCCTGTTAAAGGGCTCCCTCACCAAGAAGTTCCTCAGCCTCAAGATTTTGATACACGATTACTAGCGGAAATGTGAAAAAAAAAAATAAATAAATTGATGATATGAATATGTTTAAAAATTTGTAGTTAAAAAAAAAAGGCATAGTGTAAAACTTTTGTTTGCTGTTTACTTATCAGCGTTGTGGAGAAGGAAGACTTGTTTGCATTATCATTTTCTTGTTATTTGTTCATTAAAAAGACAGTTCTTTATTTTTATGTGTGTTAAAAAGACAGTTCTTTATTTATCCTTTTCTTGTTTGCATTAAAAAGACTTGTTTGCATAGTGTAAAACTTTTGTTTGTTGTTTACTTATCAGCGTTGTCGAGAAGAAAGACTTGTTTGCATTATCCTTTTCTTGTTATTTGTTCATTAAAAAGACAGTTATTTATTTTTATGTGTGTTATCTAGAGCTGTCAAAACGGGTCTAACCCGTCGTGCCGGCCCGCCCCACCAACAAAAATTGGCGGGTCAAATTGGCCTTTTGTAGGCCCGTTTGGAGTTAGGGTTTTGGGCGGGGCGGACTAGCACGCCCCTTTAATTTATTAAATATTTTTTAAATATTTAATAAATTTGTTTATAAATTTTATTATTAATTGTTTTAATTTCATTATGATATATATATACATAGTATGACTTTATTAAAAAATTATATTAAATAAAAATGAAATAAAAAAATAAATGTATCCATTTTTAATTACATTAAAAAAATATTGATTAATTATTATTTTAAAAATATAACAAGTTTTATTAATTATTTTTATTGGATATTTTTTAAATAATTTAAAATAATAAATTAAAAAATGGTTAATTATTTTTATTATTTTAGTTGTGTGATTTATTATAAGTTTATAACATCATATATCATATATCATATGTAAACTATATTTTGAAATATAGCTTTTGTATTATGTTTTATGTTTTAATAAATATTTTTTGGTTTGGTTTGATTTGTTAAAAAAAATTAATAGATAAAATATCTAATTTTTAATTATTTTATATTTTTTGATTTTTAGCGGACCGGCCCGCTCAACCCACCAACCCAAGATGGGTTGGGTCGGGTCGGCATTTTGCCAACCCGCCAAATGGCGGGCCGGCCCACCCTGCCGGCCCGTATTGACAGGTCTAGTGTTATCCACGTCATATTAAAATGAACAATAATAAATTTAAAAAAAAAGCAAAAGCATTCAGTGAAACAAGATATTTGAAGGGCATATTCCGTGAAAAATACTCGTGAAATAATTTACTGGAAAAAATCTACAAAAATGGAAGAAAAAGAAGTTAAAAGTGAAATCACATACCTACTTGAATTAACACAATGTAAATAAAGCTCTTACTTTCAACTATGATCTGCATAAAAACCATCATAAATAAAGACCTTATTCGGTTTTGTTGGCAAAGAAATTAAAATCTAAACTTTATACATTGACACACACCAGATACTTGAAGTCTTCATGCGCACTTGAATTAGTAGCAGCAACAAATAATCTTCTCTGAAATGAGGTTAAACTTTTTTTTTTTTTTTTTAGGGTTAAGATGGGTAAGAAGTCCTTTACACTCAAAAAAAATGTATGAACTGTTTTCTGTTTATCAATGACATCAACATATCATTGACAAACATGGTTTTTGGAAGTGGAAGCAACAGAAGAGGCAGATAAAATGCAGAAATCCCAAGTAACCCTGCAAACAAAATGGAGAGGAGCTCAGCAAGCCTGAACCTGCAGTAAAAAAACATGTTATTCGACGTACGAAATAAATGCAAGAAAAAGAGCAGAAGATGAAACAACCTTAAAATGGGGATGGAAGATAGGAAGAGATGTAGCAGTTTGTATGAGATCATGGTGACGGACCCTGAAAAGATGCAATAAGATAGAAACCGAAGAAGAGGGTTGAGCACTTCTTTCATGTATTCCATCCCTGCAAAATGAGGGGCAGGTTAACAATGTTGATTGAAATTCATAAATGTTACTGATCAGAGAGGTGCAAACATAGGCAGTACCACATATTTTCTTTGAGAGGAGAAACAGTAAAGTCAAGGATGATAAACATTTGATGCATGATGTTGAAAGTGCCTTAAAAAGATGGAAAGCCACATCAGTGTTTGAATCAGAATTGTTCGTTAAGTTATTATGGGGGATGAGAATGTACCAGTCCCTGAGCTCCCAAACCAAGAACATTGATGGAAAGCCAGTCTAGAAGACCATTCAAGAATATAGCAGTCAGATTGATGAGAAATAGCCAGTTTCCTTCTCCGAGGGAATAAAATACTGCTGCAAATAATTCGCGCATGATCCAAAAGGGTGAACTGATTGAATCTGCTTGAAAAAAAAAGTGAGTATTTGTGAGTGGAAAATAATACCTCAAAATATCTATAAGTAACCAAATAAAAGGATTCATGAAAAGGCCATAGTCTAACAATGCTAATAAATGCTAATAAACTGCTCTTCTAAGTTTTATGTGACATGTTTTCACATAAAAAGAATATAAATTTTAAATGAATTTTTTTTCATGTAGAATGCTGGTTGCAAATGCCCATATGCACAGCACGAAAGAATCATCATTCAATGACTCTAGCCAAAAGAGTGATGACACTAACTTCAGCTGAATGACATTGATAATACAAGATTTCAACACTTATACTATTATCTAGTAAAAGCCTTTATTATATCTGAGAACTTGATCAATAGCTCATGATTGACGGATGACACCACTAATTTAAAATTGACACTCTCAAGATCGATAAACGATCTCTGCTTTCTCATTTGCTCAGGAAAATCTCTTTGAAACTTAGTAAAAGTCAACTTTTGAATCTGTAATTCAATGTCAAACACATTTCAGTTTATCTGAAAATGATTTCAGCGGTCAATAAAATGTATTCTTTCTGAGAAAATCAGCAACTCTCCAAAGAGATCTATTGAAGAAGTTTACAGCCCAAGAGATCAGATGCACGCAAGGAACCCAGAACAATATAGCATGTAACAATCAAAGGGATATCAGAAACAAACTGCATCTTTCTTTGGCATCTAGTGCATAATATAGCATGGAAAACTGAACTTTTTAGACATGTTTGCAAAAATTAAATGGATTTTCAGGAGCTAGTATCAACACATTAAGTAATCAACATATTCCTTATTTAAAAATAGAACATATCATACTAAATGATTTGGCCATGGAATAGGAGTTGAATGATCGAGCATGACTAACTTCAAACAGGAAACAGACTTACAACAAACTAGCAACGATGAAACAAAGGCACTAGCAGCAGAATCAAAAGCACATCGCTGAAAAACCAAATCGGCAAGTGGCCTTGCCAACACACAAATAGTGCATGTGATTGGCAAACTGACAACCTGTCAAATAAAGTAAAAAGAAAAAGAATCTCAATTGCTAAACAAGGACTAGTGAATAGTAAAACAAGCTAAGCAAAATAAAAGAACTTTAAAGAAACAAAGCTCATAAGGTAAAGCAATGAAATTAACTAAGATGATTTGGTAAATTTCTTCCTTCAGAACAAAAAAAAAATAGCAAGCGTGGAGGGTTTGCAGTTGGATTTCCTTTTATTAGTTCATGTTGATAAGTCAATCTAGCATTTGTTAATAAACCAGAAAAGTTCATTTTAGATAAGTTTATATGTACTAAAAGGATGGTTGGATAAGATTTCAAATCTCCAAAAAAAAAAAAGTAGGGATCTTTTCTGAAGGAATAAAAAAACAGAATAGAAGTTCTTCTTCCCAAAAGAATATGATCCTTAGACAGTGTGATTGCCTGCTACTAAGTGTGAGACGTTTGGAAAACCCAAGTTTATATCATAGGTTTAGGCTACATCAGTACTTCATTTTACCTACCAATAATAATTCAAATAGAAAGCAGCAAAATTTCTTACCATTAGGTAATGTGTTTTATCCATCAAACATGAACACAATCATGAATCAAAATTTGCGCTATATTACTAAGGTAGCATCACTGGAAGATCTTGTTAACTTGGTTAAACACAGATTCTAGACAAAAAATTAAAAAAATTAAAAAATTGGTGGTAGCAACCTTTGCAAGGTATAATTGGAAACCTTACCATGGATAATAAAAGGACTTTCTGCAGGCTCTCCTTTAGACTCACCCATGAGCAGCGCTGCATCAACATTACTGTATAGTTTTTTTTGTAGATAAGTATCTTTCATCAAATTAGAAGGGCTTTGACTGGTTTACCTCCACATGCCTTGCAAAAATAGGCACTACAGGTAGCACAATTATGCTGGACAGAATTCCCATTGGAGCCATAGCCAAAAGATGTGCATCTAGGAATAATTATATTCAGTGGACAGAAGTATAAAACAGATATTCTAGTCCTCTTTAAGCAAAACATAATGAAATTGATCAATGAGCTAACTTTGAAAAAATAGCAATTTACACACATTTGCACACACAAAGAGAGAAGAAATTTCTTTATAATTATGTGGATAAGGACGTGGGTTCAAATTTTCACTTTATACTATCTAAATTAGATATTAACTTCATTAACTGTTAACAAAACCAAGACAAGATGTCCATACATAGAATGTACAAGATATATTATGGACTGAGAGAGAGAGAGAGAGAGAGAGCAAGAAGACATTAGGCTCATAACTCTTGCGGTCCATCTAAAATCTCGCATTAGATGAAAATCATAAGTGAAATAATACTGAGTGTCACAAGTTATAAACCAGTAATAAAAAAAATCATGCTGTGCTTCGATAACTCTTAGCCTAATCAATAAAATATGGAAACGTATATTCTAAAGACCGAAAAGATTTATCATGGAGTTCTCAGAATCACATATCAGACAAACAAAACTACACAGCCCATGAAACAAGTCCGGATCTCTGCCAAAAAGACTCCATCCAACACAACCAGTACACATTAATGACGATCTTCTTATGTTAGGCATTTGGATTTATAAACTTGACTTATATGGTCTGGGATCCATGCTTTCTGGTGAAGGCTGACCTATTAAGGGAGATGGGTGGTTTATTTGCTTGTGCTTTGCTTGATTAGTCAACAACTTTTGGGGTTAAGCTCACACTTTCTTGATAAATGTAGTCCAACACGAAATCATGGCAGACTCTTTGAATATATCACTTGGTAGGTCCAAGTGTTGAGGTGAAATTAACTGCTTCAGTCCAGCTGCAACAACATTCTTCAATCAATTATCCCATTTATTATCGAGGATAGATTGGCTAACTCCTGTCTTTGATTCATTGATCCTACTAATACTTATCATTATGCAGTCAAGGAAGACTCCAATGAAACCAAAATAAAACTACTTTTGATTAATATATTAAAAATTACTAAATTGTTAGATCAAGCAAAAATGGATCAGAATATATATATAGTCATGATCCATACTTTGCCTAGTGAAAAAAGTGTTTAACTCAATGAAATTAGGCTGGATCATCAACTAACTCTGAGGCCCCAAAGATAGCAGACAGAACCATAAAAGTTAAAAAAAAAAAACTAGTTAGTGAAGGGAAAAGCTATGAGTCAAAACAACAAAGAGGCGTCCAATGTGGAAAAAACCAAGCAGATTCATACAATGATAAGATCAAGTGCAATCATTATAGAGATACTCCAAGAATAGCTTTTATTAGTTAATCCAACAGGTTCCCCTTTGGCTAGCTTATACTCGTGCTCTCTCCTGCTTTATTTTAGTTTCCTACTCCCTTTGCTACATGGCTTCTAAGAGAATCGAGAATCAACAGACATTTATTAAAACTAAAATAACTCTACACACATATAAAACTACTAGAATAACAGTGCAAAAAAATAAATATATAACTTATACTAACACCATAAAGATAATAGAGGCTATTTACAAGTGAGAGCTGCTGCAGCACCAGGCACAAATGAGGAAAAATATAGATCTGTAAGAGATGTAATCTGCAGCACGCCAGAACTAACTGTAGCTGGTATCATCAAGAAAAATAGCTGCACAAAGAGGAAAAGAACACCATATTGTTTTGTTCCCTACTCTTGCACTGTTATTTAACTTCCTAGTATATGAAGAAAAATGCTATATTTATTTTGTAAACCTCATGAACATGCTTGTTTTCGAAGAAGTCCTTCCAAGATATAGAGTAAGACTTTTGCCCTGTTTTGTGTTGGATAAGGGCCTGCTGAATGCCAGAACAGATACTAATGTGGTTGTGTTAATTATGTCCAAAAATCTTTACACAAGCAGGAAATAGAATGCCAATTTGAGAAGAGAAAACCTGTGTTATCAACTGCAGTAGAGAGCCAATAGAAGTTCCACAGGCTATATAGACTCCTGAAATTGATATTTAAACAATATAAAAATCAGTTAGAGGAATTCAGAACTTCCAACAAATGAGAACTGTAACACAACAGAGTATAATAAAATGGAAAACAAAATGAAGTAGATGGAACAATGATTAACCTGAAAGAAATAGACTAGCTATGCACCTGATAGTACATTATTCACACCAGAAGTGCATGATTGATTTGCTAAAACATATACCGCACACTGGATCAAGGAAAGAATAAGGCACGGCATACCATTCAAAAGATAACTCATTTCAAGCAAAACTTACTGATACTATAATAGCAATACTAGTCATAGAAGGGCTGAGAGAAGGAAGCAGATCGTCTCCTTCTGCACTAAAAGATTATCTCCATTAACTTTACATAATCATAGCAAGGTTAAAATGCCAATCACACATTAACTGTTAACAATCAACTAAAATTACTCACGTTAGACAACCGAACCCAATTCCCAAAGAACCAGCAACCAGTATGCAAGGAATCATCAATTTTAGCTGGCAAAATTAAACAAAGTAGAATATGATATATCATATTGCTGCAATTTTACGAAGCAAAGAATAAAAATTGCCTTGGATAACATACTCTTAATTGGATTATTGCGCAAGCGAGCAAGGCGAGAGAGAGAGAGAGAACAACAACAAAGAGAAGAAGAAAAGCAACAAATCCTATAGCCAAAATTTTGAAACTAGTTGAGATCTTAAAAAATAAGATAAAACATGTAATAATTGAATTTGTTATAATAATTGAATCAGATAGTTTAAATTAGTTAAAATTATAACTGTATTATATTACATTTAATACTATCAAAATCAAGGACCCTTTTATCTAAAGAGAGGAAATTTAAAATTTTTTTTTTCTAAACATCATGATCATGCCTCAATGAAAAGCAGCCATGCTGATATCAACACAAAGATGAAATTTCACAGAGCAGAATCAAAGAGGACTTAGCATTCCAAATGCTACAGAAGAAGCTCAGTATTCATTCTCTATTTTTTCTTTGCTATTGTAACAAGTTAGGGGATTTTGGTCAGCAGACATTTGTAACAGTCATAACGGCTTGATGCCCCGGTGCAGGTTATAAATACTCTCTTGGTGGTCGTCCGAAGGCATATGGAAAATTAACCTCCATTTCTCTTCTGCTGCTACATCTTCTTCTCTTCCTTTCTTATCTCATGTTCCATTAGCTGTCAATCTTCAGAAAATTACATGAATTTCCTCTGATTGCAGGAATTGAAGCTTGGATTTCTCTGAATTAGCATCACATGCCTAGTTAAGACATGAAGCTAAAGTTTGAAACTCCAGCTCAAATAAGTTGGTATGAAGCCGGTGCTTGAACATGACAAAATAACAGTACTTTGCGGCTCACTTGTCAAACAAGAGCATATTGTGTATATTATTTTTCCATTGGTTTTTTAGAAAGTTATACTATCATGGATATCTTCCGGGGACTGTCAGCACTGGCAGCACTTGCATCAAAAGGATTTCTGAAAGTGTCTTCAAAAACAGGAGCTTATCCCAATCACCAGTTGCAAATTTATATGTGAGGTAACTTCTTTAGTTATGAGGATTAAAGGCACTTCACACATGTAGCAAGCAACAGATTTACAAGAAAGAACAATGATTACCGCCACACGATCTCCCAAAAGTAATCTTAAGGCAAACTCCTAAACTGCAAGCCAAGCAACCCTAACTACGATTCCAAAAAGAGCCACAACTTTAGCAATCCAACATTTTTACCCAGCCAGGTCATCTGCAGTTTTATAAATCTTATCAAGTACAATTTTTATCATCAAATTTTTTAAGGATGTTAGTACTATTTGGATTTCTTAGCTCCAATTAGTAGTTCAATTACTTTGTATCCAACAAGTTGGATGCAAAAGCATCATATATCAACTATTTGGCGTATCATAATGAGGCATGTCAATGGCTGCTTTTTAATCATGCTAACCCCTTCCTGGATACCCAACAGGCTCCTGCCTGCTAACACATTAGTTTGTAGCTAGGATGACCCAAGCTCCAATTAGTAGTTCAACTACTTCGTAACTGACAGGTTGGACACAAACCGTATATGAATTAACTTCAGCACTCTCTGAAGTCTGAATAAATAAAATTTCAATGGGCTCAAAGTAACATTTAAAAATAGAAACATAAAATGATGAGCTTGTTTCAAAAATTTCCAGTAAATCAATTAAAAAACAATATGTAACATCCACCCCTTAGAAATTTCTCATTATTTTAGTCATTTAACTACTCCCTTTAAGGGTTAGTCTCATATGCAGGCATGCACTGTTTCAATGGCCCATTATCATTTTCCTTCTTCTAAAGAATAAAATAAAACCATAATTGGATGTGCCCATGTAGAAAAGCACAGATGCCACTGTCCGTATGTGCAGATACAAGAAGGGTTGCCAAAATCTCAGTGTTGAGCATAACAAGTGAAAAGGTGAGATAAAAATAATCCATCTATAATAAACACGGTTATATAATAACTGTAGGAAAGCTACAACAACAAATGGTTGTTAGGGAACATACCTGAGTCATGGCCATTTCCCTGATCAGCTGACCATTGGTCAATACCCATAAGCTGTTCATTGCAAACAAAAATACAAAAATGCTTATTTCAAGGAAACCATTTAGTGAAGTTTTTTTCTTCTTCAAATAAGGCATGTACAGAAGATCTCTGACAAATCTGAATGTACAAGTCATAACTAGTGAAATATTGATTGCCACACATGATGTTAACTTTAAAAAGGAGTGATTGAAAACTAAAGATTGTCAAGTGTATTTTCAGGCATTCCTAATCTATAGAAGTTTGCACAAATGGTTAATGTGGGCAACACTATAACAGGAAACCAAATCATAAATTTGGTCAGATGAAAATTAAATAAGCTGCAGACTAAAAATGTAGGATTGCCCATCAATTAGGTAAGGTATACAATGTCAAGATCAATATTTCAAAACTAAAAAACCTAAATAACAAGCCAAGGTTGTAAACAAGCTTCTATGTCCGTTGAAGGACAATTTGTACAGAAAATTCATGCATATTATATTTGCATTTGTAGTACGACAGTTCACTGATCAAGCTAATAGCAAAGAACCAGACATATGTAGGAGTTAAGAGTTTGTTTGGCTGGTCATAAATAGTCAGAGAAATATATCTTGCTAAACATGTCATAGTGCTATGTAGTTGCACAAGAAAATAGGCAGACATGGCACTATTGGTAGAAGTGGCACCCAAAGTGATTGCCAGCCTGCTCTGAACCGCTTATAAATGTGAAGGTGGTTAAGGAACCCAAGACAATGACTTTTGACCTTGAACCGTGCCCAACTGCTTATAAGTAGGCAATTCATCACTATTAGTAAAAAAGCACCCACATTTCGGAAAACAAACCTAAATTGAACCATATCCAATATAAAATTGTACGCTTACCCAGGAGTAGATAAAAAAATGATGTCCTCTGCAAATATGTATGTCAAAGCAGCAAAAGCACCTCCAATCTGCATCACCATGTAGTGTAGATGTCAGATGTTAAAATAAATAAATAAATAAATAAAAGAGCTTGGGAATACAAAGCTAAGAATGAAAAATTATAAGCATACCAGGAGCATAACAGTTTGAACTTTTTGAGTTAATTGCCTTCTATTTTCACTTGAAAGCTTACTGTCAAGAATGAATGAAACTATTGGCCAAAGAAAAAAAGGGAATACTTTTTGAATTTCTAAATGTTAAACTCATACAGATCAAGCATATAGAATTGCTACTTTGATTTGGTTTAAAAAAAAAAAAAACTCTAGATGCTTGACTACAAGAGTGCTAGCTAACATGTCAAATTCTCAAGCATCAATATTTTCCATTGGATACAATATATTCTAAAAATTTTCCGATTGGCTAAAGAGCCAGTCAGAATATTTAAAGAAACAAAAATAAAAAACCCGAAGTTTTAGCATGCTTCGAAATATATGATATTTTGTCTTGCAATGAGCTTGTCATCAGCATTTAGTATCCAATATGCATGCATATTGTAGATAGGGCTTTTACAGAAGGTTAAAGCCCTTACAAGGAACTTTTGAGTTGTATGTGAACAGCCTAATAGGGGCATTTGCAACAACATTAGGATTAGTATCAAGCAACTCTCATTATTCTTGATGGATAAAAACCTGAAGAAAAGGGCAGTACTAATCTTACTAATATAGATCTGGGGAAGCCATGAAATGACTATATCTCAGAGTAAGCTTTATGCCATAAAAAGTGCCTTATTCATAATTGAGTTAAAAATATTAAAAAAAACTAATACAAATACAATTTCTTTCCATTTGTTGTGTGTAAGTCTACATTGTAATCAAAGTTTTTATTTTTTTTTTAATAGATTGTAAAATTGATTGTTTTTGTTACTCCATGGATGACCCATAAGACATTCTTCATTCAGTAATTACATATTTTGTACGTTTTGGTTCAACACTATTAAGAAAAGAATACAAATTGAAGATACACGGGTATTACACTGTATAGAAATACCTCAATGTTGTAGCAGCTGTGATATGAATGGGTCCGTTTACAGCTGCAAGTTTCCAATTCAATAAGTCAACATGTACTTACAAGTTACTATATAAGAAGAGAAGCTGTTACTGCTTGACAGAAAAATATATCTAAGTTTCTCAAGAAATGAAGAACAAATTTAAATTGGGCATAAGATATGATATCCAGATTCTAAATTAAACAACTCAGTTTCCGACACTTGACAATTGTGGTGCCAACATCTATCATGGCAAGAAACTTCTAATTTCTTAGTGATATGATTTTCAGTGGTGCACACACTAAAGTAGGACTAAAACAAAAGTGGAAAAGAATAGGAGATCATTTTATGTAAGCCATAAACAGTGTGATCCTGTTTCTGACTTTGCATTAGGTAATACTGCCTTCCATGAATAGAAAAAAGACACAGAAACAGACATCATCTAAATTTAGAGCACGCCAAATCCAAATTCATATTTATGGCAAAGAGTATGTTGTTGATTATGTGATGCACATATATATCTAGCCCAATAAGCAAAAGTATCAATTACTACAAAAAAAGAAATGCATATGTACATCCAAGTAATACACTAGGAAAAAAAATTGGAAAGTTTTTGTAGATACCTCCTAAAAAAGAAGAAGAAAACCTTGGAAGCACAACAGCATGACTGAAAACAGAAAATGGAAATGTAATTAGGCAACTGCATATGTTCAGCACATAAACTTTGACAAGTATTATGACATAGCCACCATTCAATACACAGATGATCTGTTAGGATACCTGCAAACTGCACATTGTCAATGAACTATGCAAGACCCTATCATTCAATGCACTTTACTTTTTGCATGTTATTATGTGGTTTTTTAACATTTAGATTCTTTAAGAGCAGCAATTCAATTATATGGAGAAATTGAAAGTTAAGGCAGTATCCTTACGTTGAAACCATACTTAGAAATAACATATATACTAGATAAGAATATTGAGCAACAATCATAAATAGCATCTTTTTCAGTCCTGACTACCTGGTCCTGTCTATTAGTACCAAAATAGTTTGACTCACAATTAACAATCACAATGATTTATTACAATCAAATCAGATATATCCGACAGACAGTCGAGAAACAAACAAAAAGCCACCCGGACATTAGTTTTAGGCTAGCATTAACAATCACAATATTGAGATGATTGAAGGACAGGTAAATCCAAACCAAAATTCAGAGGAAATCCTACAAAACTACAAACATCAAGGGCCAGATAACAAATACTAAACATTGCCATATAGATTAAAAAAGACAGGAAAGAGCTAAAAAGAACCATTACTTGAATGCAGTTGCTACAGGACCCACACCAATAACCGAAGCCAGGGCAATCTCCCTAACAAGTCCCTTCAAAATTCCACATTTCAGACATAAAAAACACACATACACACGCACATGCACAAAATCTAACTGAAATCCACCATGGCGGTCCAATAAAAACACAAAAATTAATAAATTTACCAAAATCTTGCTAGCAATCGTTGCTGCACCGACCAAACTAGCACGTTTAAGCAATCCATCTGCGAAATTATTCAAAAATTAAAACGCGAAATATCATCTTCGTTACTTGACTGTTGCTGAGGAGAATGTCGATCACCGTTAGTGGAATCCTTTGAAGTATCTTCAAAGCACTCCTCAGAGGAAGAAGATACATGGGATGAAGAGCTAGGGTTTCTGTGACAGCCAATGATCTGAGGAAGGGGTTTTCTAGCTGAATAGGCGGCAATGGAGAGTCGGAGAGAGACAGGAGGTTTCCCAGAGAGCTCCGTTGGGTATCGAACATTGAACGTCTCCGCCACCGCCGGCCGGGAGCCGTGGGCGTGGATCACTGAGCGGCAGCGGATGGCGGCATTTTGTGACAGTAGCTCAGCGATCGTCATAAGCAGCGAGAGACTCCGGACATAACCCTTGTTTGGTTGGGGGAGTTTAGAGCGGTAAGAGAGAGTTTGGAGGATTGAAGCTGTTTGATCGGAGGATCATGATGGAGGGGGAAGAGTTTGGGTGCGTTCGGAAGTGAATTACTGAAGTAATGAAAGTCTGGTGGAAGTGACATTTTGGTGGAAGTAAACAGTTCAGCTGAAACTATCCACTGTGTTTGATTTAAGTTGAAAACTGGACTTCGGAGACCACTTCCTGTGTTTGGGTGGTTGAAGTAGGTATGGAAAAATCCCACTTTATTATTTTTCGGTGAGGGAGAAAAGTTACTTTTTACACTTGTTTAATTAGATTATATGATTTAATTAAATGATTTAATTATTTTATTACGATGGTAATAAATAATTTATTTATTAAATTAAAAACTTTGCACACCACATAATTAATTTAATACCATGCTATTAAATTAAATTAAATCGGTTAATATACTATGCTTAATTATTAATTAGTGATAGTAGTGATTTAATTATTTCATTACCATAGTAACAATTATTTTATTTATCATTGAAAAATAATTCAAAGTGGGCGGAAGTGGGAGGCTGAAGTAGTGACTTCGGGATTTTTCCAGCTGAAGTCAGACACCGAAGTGGCTGAACTCAGAAGTTGTCACATCATCATTTCTGGGTCCAAATCAGTGAAACAAACACACAGAAGTGGGCTGGAAGTGGCCACTTCGGTGAAACAAACGAGCCCTTTGAGGGGTGATGCACCCCCCCCCCACACAAAAACCCCCACACCCCACTCCTCCAAATCGGGGTCTTTTGGAAGAGTGGGTTTTTTTATTTATTTTTTTTCCCATAATGCCCTTACAGACCAAATATATTACATGAATAGCCTTTTTATAACCCTAATCATTTAGTTAATCCTATGTTGTAGGCGCACATGCCATCATCAGATATAAAAGACTGCATTGCCAAGTTCTTACTATTCTCTGTTTCTATCTTCTTGTTAATTACTTGGAAATGAGCCACTTATGTAAGTTTAACTAGTTGTTTAAGATGATTCTTTTTTTTCCTCATTGGTGATTCTTGGTATTTAACTAGTTGTTTAAGTTTAACTAGTTCTTTACGTCAATTTGCAACTTAATTTTTTGAAGTAGAAGATATTTCTTATTTAAATTTAATTATGAAAAATATTTCTAAAAATGGCAAATTGGTCAATATACACCATATTCCCTCTCACTCCTCTATCTAACTGAACAAAAAATTTAGATTACCTCTCCTCACCCCTCCAATGAATCAAACATAATATTTTCACAGACCCTCCATCCTTCTCCCCTCCTAACTCCCCCTTTGAACCAAACAAGGGGTAAGGCGCCAACACGACGACTGAAACCCACATGCCATCTGTTTTTTTATTTTTTATTTTTACAATTTATTTTATTTTATTCAAAACTTTTTTCTATTTTGCGTGAATTTTCATGTGAGTTAAAAAGATTTTTTTCTTTTTACCTTTTATGTTGGTATACAGATTAATTTCGAAATTCATATTAAAAATAATATTTTAAAAAATAATTAATAAATTAATGGTGCATTTTATTAAAAAATAAGATATAAATTAGTTTAAATTTAAAAATTATATGGTTTTTATTAAAATTAATAATGTTTTTATATTTCATAATTAATATCTAATAATAATAATCACGAAAAAAACCTGCACAATAATGGTAACTATTTTCATTACTCAACGAAAGATCAACACTTTCTCTCTCTCAATATTGCTAATGAGTGACTTATCCATCATATTAGAAAAATTATATAAATGTAAATCATGAGAAATATAAAAATGGTATTTCCTAAAAAACAAAAATTGGCAAAACTCATAAGCTCTTGTAGGAGTTGCATGTCAACCTATGTCGACCTAGTGGCTTACCAATAAACTGGAAAGATGAAAAAAATAAAAATAAAATTATTTACAAAATTATAAATTTAAAAAATAAAGAGAAATACAAGATCATTTTCAAATAAAATAGGTACGGATCGCATATTGGTGAATTTCATGAATAAAAAAATTTAAAATCCAAATCAAGGAGTTATTTAAAAATCTCGTTTTCATCGTAGAAATTAAACCTACCGGTATTTTATTCATGTGAAAAATAAAAGTGGAATATTTAAAAGTCTCAAGTGCAAGATTCATTAGAAACAATAGTGATAACGAATCATCAGTTAGTTATGAATGGGGATTCACTAGCAAACCCCTCTTCTTTAACTACTAGCATTCATACTAGACAATTAATTCTTAGCTTGTGTGCACACCTTGATATACATAGTACTTATCTTTTTCATAAAAAAAAAATCACATTTCTCACTTTCCATAAATGATTCATTTAATACATTAATATTACAACTTCTATCAAACGAATATCCTTCGCAGCCATCAAAATCATCTTCAAAATACATTTGACCACGCTGAAGTTCAAGCCTTATTTCAAAATCAAACCAGGTCAACAATAGGGTTGAAACATATGTTATTATTATTTATATTATTATAATTAATAGTCTAGCAAATTAACACGCATGTAGCATGATCCATTCAATTATTCAAGAAAGGCAGGCTTGGGTTTATTTAATTTTTTTTTAAAAAAGAGGACTTTCTAGAGAGTTCTAGTTTCTAAAGCACACTGGCCAATCAAAATCCATTTTGATGGCTTGAAGCTTCCCCAGTCCTTGGTCGGAAATCTCATAATATCTAAATCTCATTCAAAGGACGCTATCCATTCTAGTACGCGATTGACTTTAGCAATACATTGTAGCCCTTGTTCATGCAGATAATTACTACCATGCCATTTCATGATGCTACTATTTTTAATCTTATTTTTGCTGTGAATGCATTGTAGCCCCCTCAACTTGCAAAAGCACATGATTAGGGCTGTAAACGAGCCGAGCCGAGCCGAGCCGAGTATCACCAGGCTCGAGCTCGGCTCGTTTATAATATTCAAAGGCTCGAGCTCGGCTCGAGCTCGTTCGAGCCATGTTTTTTGTGCTCAAGCTCGACTCGTTGAAAAGCTCGAGTAGCTCGAGCTCGGCTCGTTTAAGAATTTGATTTCATTCAAAAATGTCTCTCTTATCTGTCATTAAGCTAAGCAAAAACCATCTTCATGTTGCAATAAGAACAAACTCAAAACATAAACTCATATAATCCCAAAAAACTTTCAACTAAACATTAAGAGTACCCTTTCTATGTATTCATATATATCTACAACACTACACTCTATTGATTATATATATATATATATATATATATATATATATATATATATATATATATATATATATATATATATATATATATATATATATATATATATTATATAGATTTGGGCAAACGGGGGCCTCGAAAAAAAAAAAAAAAAGGGGGGCCGTGGGCGGGGGGGGGCGGAAAAGCGAATGTGGAGGGGGGAGGGGGGGGGGGGGTTTCTATCTCTCGAGGGGGGACTTATTTATTTACCCCCCACACATGATCGCCTGCGGAGATTTGGGCAAGAAATAGAAATTTTTATTTGCAAATGATCTGTAAATCATTGTAATGGATGTATTTTTTGTACATATTTGTTTTTATTAACCATGTTTATCGCTTTCATTAAAAAAATTTAATATAATAAATATATAGATTAAAATAAATAAAATTATGCATATGAATAATAAGTGAACGTCTTATCATTATTAATTAAAACTCCTTCATTAATTTTCTATTACCATTAATAAAAAGCTTATATTAATTTATAAATTATAATAATTCTAAAGAATCAAACTACATTTGCTCTTAAAAAATAAAAAAAATAAAAAATAAAATTATCCCTAAAACTATCATTCTATTATTATTATTTTTACTACTTATGAAAATTATAAAATAACTAGAATATTTTATAAAAAAGTTTCATAGCATATATCCCAAAATACCCTTAATTGACCAAGAGTGGCATATATGTAATTTCACACAAACACCATGCCCAAATTTTCCACTGGTCTTGTCACAATCACCCCCACGATAAATACCACAATGAATCCTTTTTCTCTCCCTCATCTTCTCATACTTTCAAATTTGAGACGCCTCAATCCCTAAATCTTTCAATCTTTTTATCCATCTTCTTCTCAGATCCCAATCCCAATCCTCCTCCCAATCTCTCAATCCCTAAAGCTCTTAATCCTTCTTGATGGAGCGCAATGGCTCGCACGGCGCAACATGGGCGGATCAGTGGGACTACGGCGGCGACTCGGCGCACGGGATCGGCAGTAACAAGAAGAACAGTGGGCTGGAGAAAACCAAAGCCGTCGCTTCAACGGGGCTCCAGAAAACCAAAGCCGTGGCTTCAACCGGCTTCAAGAAAGTGAAAGAAGGTACCACTCTTGGATTCCATTGGATCAAAGATAAGTATCAGAAGAAGACCCAGAAACATTGATGATTGATGATTGATGTTGTGGTTGTGTATTCTGGGTTTTTTTCCTTTTTGATTATTTGTTTGGATTTGTGAAATTTTAGTTGTAATATATGTTATCTTCTTTTCATATTTAGGTTTGAAGTTAGGAGTTGGGCTCCGTGATGATGTTAAAATAAGTTAGGAGTTGTTTATTTATTTTTATCAATAAACTCCAAAAAAAAAAAGAAGCTGTTTACCTTAGATTCATAATATATCTTTAAAAATAATTATATTATGATGTGTTTGTTTTTAATAATGATGTCTTTATTTAACTCTAAAAAAATTTCTTATTATTTTAAAAGTAACATTTTCAAAATTTAGGTTTTATAAATATTAACTTCAAATTTTACTTAGCCACATAAATTTTTTTCTACAATCCAATATTTTCAAAAAGTAGTTCTTTTTACCCATATACTTTTATTCCAACCATGTGCAGTTTTTAAAACCTTTGAAAACTTTCAATTATTATCTGTAAAATTTTGATTTGTTATATCTAGATTAACTATGTGAGGAAAAAAAACAAAAAAATCTGCACTTTGGAGGGCTCTTATTAGTGCTTGGATCGGTTCGGAAACCATATCGGAAAACATCATGTCATGTTACTCATTATTAATTGTTTTCATAAATGACTATGTTTGAGGAGAGATTCGATCTCTCAATCTCTTTTTACATGAGATTTTATGTGACTTATCGTTAAATTATATCAATATTTTTTTTTTCAATTAGTAAACCAAATTTTAGTGACAAGTTTGGGTTAATAGGGTAATTTCCTTTTACTTGACATATCAAAAAAAGGTATGTTCATAGATACTTTTCAACATGTAACTCCTCATAGTGGTTGTTTGGTAATTTCCTTTCAATAGAGTAATTTCATTTTAGGGGCTCTTTGGTTAGCTATAAGTAGCTGGATGTAAATGGATTTACATGTAATTGACTGTTTAGTTTGATGTAAAAGCTCCACTTACATGTAAATGGATTTATATCTTACACACTTTTACAACATTTTTACTTACATCAAAATTTGCTATAACTTGAAATACAATAAATTAAGTGGTATCCACTCACCACCATTTTATCTTAAATATAATTATAAAACTATTTAATAAGTTAAATTATCTTTAAAATTAATTATAAAAATATTTTTAAGTAATAAAATTTAATGACATATTAAATTTAAAATATTTAATATTTTTAAGAAAGATTTTTATCATTAAAATACTTTAATTAATTAATTATTATGAAAATTATTAAATAATTAGAATTAATATTAACATAATTAGTAGTATTAACATGATTAAAAATAGTTATTTATGTTTTATTCAATTTAATATTGTATTTTAAAAGACTAATTTTTCTTTAAAAAATATGTTTATGGCATATAATTGAATAACATTACATTTTTTAAATTTAATAAACCATCACTAAATTAATTAATTTTTTAAATTAGTATTAATCCTAAATAATGAGAGTTAATATAATTAATAGTTTTTAGGGATAAAATTTAAGCATAGTATATAATTAAAATATTTTAAAAATAATATTAAATAACTAGTGTTAACAATATGTGATAGGGGTAATCTTACCATTTCACTTGCATGGTAATCGTATTACTCAACTTACATCAAACCAAACAAAGAAAAAGCAAATACAACATTTCAAATTACAACAAACCAAACAGCTGTGATGTAAGTTAAAATACAGTATTTTCACTTACACTGTAATTTTATTTACATATAAATTTATTTACAGACAACCAAACAACCCTTAAAGTTTTAAAAATAATAATAATAATATTCTATCTATAAAGTTTCATTGAGGTCTTCATTTTAGTTTGCATGGCAAATAAAATTTTTAGAGTGGAATTTTTATAATTTTAGTTTTGCTGATGGACCAAATTTAGTCTTAGATTTGTGAAAAATGTTACAGGGGAGGTCAATGGGTTGACTCCATCCAATATATAATTGAAACATAAATACTGTTTTATGTGGATTTCGATTTATATAATGCACATGTATAATTATAAATTGAGAAAAATATTTTGGCATGTACAATTTTGAAGTTTGAAATACTCATTATTTAGTTGTCTTTCCTCTAAAAAATATTAAAATTAGCTTTAGGGTTTTTTTCTTTGTATGTCTTTAAAATTTCACTTGATTATGTATCTTTCAATAAAAAAAACAACAATGTATACTGCTTACAATTTGAATTATTTGCATGTACATCCCTTTACCTTGTATATACCATTAAAATGTATTATACATGATAGAAATATTAATTTTTATAATTATGAAAAATAAAATCTATTTAAATTCTTAAGCCATCCCTAACAATGTTATTGTTAATTTGAATTTTTGAATGATATTTATGTAAAAATATTGAGTTAATCACTGTTGAAAAATATTAAGATTTTGATTTTTTAATTGTGTATATTAAAAACATATTAATTTAATTGTATATATACACAGGTTTCTTGATCACTTAACATGTTATATAACAGGTTTTTACGCCTCTATATATTTTAAATTCGCCTAATTATTTGTACACCATGACAAAACCAAACATCATGAATACTTTTAAATTTTGATTTATTTGCATATATGCACTTTTTTTTTATAGAGATACATCATTAAAGTGTACTATAAATAAAATAAATATTGATTTTATAATAATAAAGATAGAATTTTATTAAAATTCTCTCAGTTTGTATTTAGAAATTTCCTTTATTGTTTAGAAGTAATGAATACAACTAACTAAATTGTTTTATGAAAAAATTGACTTAATTAGTATTAAAAATTTCTAAAATTTAGATATAATGAATAAAGTGAGTTTATTTTTTTGGATGCATAGGGCTTTTTTTTTAGTGGTATGCATGCATAATTAGGCACTGTTTGGTTACAAAATAAAAAAAAACTGGTATAATTTTATTACGTAAAAAGCATAAGTAATTATTACAGAAATTGTGGCATATTTTATTATTACAGAATGAGTATTTAGTTAACAAAATAAAAAAATATCACATAAATATTTCACTCACTTTATAATGAGAAAAAGTCACATAATTCAAAATAAAAAAATATTCCACTCCGAGTGGAATATTTTTTTATGCCATAATTCTCACATTATGGCATAATTTTGTAATGTAAATTAGATACCCAAACAACCATTATAACATAATCCTCTGAAAATATTATATTATGCCATAATATACGGATTATGGCATAATATTTGATTATCCAAACATGACATAATTAATGATTATTAAAAATTTTTATGGTATACTAGGGCTTTTTTTTTTTCATTTAATATGGAATATTTTTTATAGTTTATGCGGGGCAAAGAGGCATATACAAACAATTCAAAAATTTAAGATGTATACATGGCATTTGATTATATGCAAACAAATCGAAAATTTAACAAGCATAAAGCATTATATATATACATAAATTTTAAGGATATATAGGTTAAAAAAATATTTTAATAGAGTTTGTGAAGGAGACATAAACACCCTATATAAAAAGGATCGGTACTAATTAACAATGTGCCGAACTTCAACTCAAACAAAATAAAGACAACGAAGTTTCAGGGATTAATGCAAAGAAAAAAATATTAGCTTTATATCTCTCTTACTGAAAAACGTGTTGCTTCTCTAACACCAGTGATTGTAAATATAATTTAAATAAATAAAATTATTATTTATTTATTATTAACAGATTAAAAAAATTTCAACTTTAGAAGAAAAGTATTTTCAAAACTATAAATAATATTGATTACGTATTAATTTTTGTTGTAATTTTTCTATATTCAAATTGTTAAGTATAGTGATGCAAATGGGGCGGGTAATCCCCGTTCCCCGTGGGGACCTGTCCCGACGGGGTGGAAATTCCCCGAAATAGTTTTCACGCAGGGTGAGAAATGGGAGAAAATCCCTCCCCAACTAGCGGGGCGGAGAGAATATTCCCCTCCCCGCGGGATCCTCGCCCCGCTTCCCATGGGTATTTTTTTGGACTTTTAAATTATATATATATTAAAAATAACTCATATGATTAATTTTAATTATAAAAAATATTCAATATTAGAATCATTAAGTAAATATGATTTTTATATAATTTTATTTTTAACTTTGATATTATTTATGATTTTATTTTATACTTAAAATTTAATTAAGTATTGAAGGCAAAACTATCATATCAAAATGTTAGCAGTATTGGATTCCAATATAAATATTTTGAAGAATGAAAAAAAAATAATGAAAATATAAAATTGTTGTACTAGGTTTTGTATTATGAATTTTATTAATGAATTTGTACTTTTAATTTACTTTCAAACTTTATATGATTTGTAATAATTAATTTTTTCATCCTATATTATATTATGTTTATTTTGAAAAATATTTTATATACTTTTTATTTCATATATGATGCGTATAAAAATATGTTATAGAAAACAATTTGGTGAGACGGGAATTCCCCGACCCCGCGGGGATCCCGACGGGGGAGTGAGTGGGGGGAATTTCTCTCCCGTGGGAAATTTTGAGGCGAGAAATCCCTGCCCTGTGGGAAGCGGGGATGGGGATGCCATTCCCTGCGCCCGCCCCACTTGCATTCATAGTTAAGTAGGGAAAGTTATATAATTAGGATGATTTTTTCCTCATAGAAACTCAAATAATTATAAAATGTTGAGAGTTAAATTGATTAATCATCATGTTTTTGGGGTCTAACCCAATTGAGGATTAAACCCTTAGTCCGTTTAGGGCCTGCTTGGATGGAGTGAGGGATGGGTTCATAAAGTAATGGAAAATAAGGGAAGGGAAGGGAAAGGAAAGGTTGAATACATACTTTGCTTGGGGAGGAAGGAAAGTAAAGTAAGAATTGTCACCGTTTTGTGTTTGGTTTGGAAGTAAAGAAAGTAAAGTTATGTGTTATTATTACCAAAATACCCTTAGATTGCTCCAATTCAAACACAAAAAACATAAGCATTTGGATTATTTTAATTATGTTTTTGCACAACTAATCAAAATTTTTGGTTTGGGCATTTGTTATTCCAACATAAAATTACATCAAAATTTAAAAAAAAATTCGACCATTGCTCTCAAATTACTGTAGCACCAAATACATAATAAAATTTCTACAACATCAAAAAACTCCACAAATGAGTACAACAAGTTTCATAAAACCACTAAAATACATAAGATAGAGAATGAATCAAACCTAATAAAAAGGCAAATATTGTAATTATAGAAAACTTAGAAGGGTAAAATTGCCCAAAAAAATATTTAACCATCCCCAACTCACCATTTTGGTGGGTTGATGAATGGAGGAAAATGGGAGGTTTTCAACTCTTCCAAACCCTTCTAAACCCTCCCCCTAAGCATGGGTTCAAAGAACCTTTACTTCATAAACCCTCCCAAACCCTCCCACCCAAGTAGGCCCTTAGGTGAAAAAAACAATAATGTTTTGCCATCCACCCTTGGAAAAAATAAAATTTCAAATCACTCATCTCTTCAACAATTTCTCATATCTTAATGTATTTAAATTTTATTCTCCTATTTTTATATAATATGAAAATATGCACAAATAACTATAGCATTTATATGTTTTAAATGAAATTAAGCACAAGATTGCTCAAATAAAATAAAAAATAAAAAATTATGGTGTAATGAATGAAATGGGAGTGGTGGTAAATTGTCTTATATATTTTTTTTCAACAATATCCCAAATAAATAGTATTTTTGAATGAAATTATTAAATAAATATAGAATATCTATTAATGCTTTGAATCATATAGTCCCAGATCGGATGCGGTCTTATGAAGCACAAAGATAGCTCCCTATAAAAGGAGATGCTTGGCAATTAAAAAGCTCATACCTTTCTCGGCCTTTTGGCTAAGATCAAGTGTAGTATCTGTTCTTATCAGTTTAATATCTGATACGTGGGCCATCGGCCCACTATGATATTAAATTAATTTCTTGTTTGGGGAGGGCCCACTTACACTAGCTTGCTAGTGGGGTCCTCGCGCGTCGCCCATGCGTTGCACTGCTGCAAGGGCCCGGCACACCCCCACCAATTTTTAATTCTAAATTTAATTCTGGTAGTTTATAAATGTGGACCTTGAAGTATGTTTAGGGAATGGAAGTAGGTTTAGAAAACAATAATTCCTAATACGCAAAGATAATTATAAATAATATTATTAAATGGATTAGAGTATTATGAATTGTATTAAAAATTTTTTAAAGAAAGTAATTTATCAACAAAATAAATTTATATAAAAAAACTTAGGTTTGTTAAGGAGTGTCGGATCCTTTGCGAAGATGTTCATTTCGGTTTTTGTAAATATGTTCATGTATCATTATGAGACTTGGTGCGTTCAGTGCTCTACGAAGATATTTGTATTTCATTAGAAGATTTATATAAGATGAGTTTCACTACAGAATTTGTACGAAGTGATAATATGATAAATATTTATTTTTTAAAAAAAAATAGATTCAAATTTTAATTTATACAGTAAAATATAAATATGGTTGAGTTTGCAATTGCTTGGGTTTTTTAAACTTAATTTACTCACAATCATTGAAAAAAAAAAATAAAAGCTTTAAAAAAGTGAGTTCCCAAAACCTTAATATTATGTTTAATTACTATTATGCCACCATAGAAATCGTGCTCTGACCTTCGATAAACCCTCGCGAATTCCTCAAATCGTATTCGTCTTGGCTGAGGAGCATGGTGCTGAGCCGCTGCTCCAAGCCCCATCGCCTCTTCTTCGCCTCTCTCCTCCGATCCCAAACCAATCTCTTCTCATCCCTTTTCCTCAATCCCTCTCCAGACCCCTCCAATGGCGACGTTTCTTACTTCCAACCTCCATCCCAGGAATCCGTCCTCTATGTCCTTAAGAAGCTTGATAAAAT
Organism: Dioscorea dumetorum; assembly: GCA_902712375.1. NCBI lineage: Eukaryota > Viridiplantae > Streptophyta > Magnoliopsida > Dioscoreales > Dioscoreaceae > Dioscorea > Dioscorea dumetorum. The sequence goes on along the minus strand of CACTHL010000731.1, from coordinate 36,315 downwards.
GCCCCACAAGGCCCTCGAATTCCTCTCCTGCATCTCCGAGAAGCACAACTTCAAGCCCAACGCCGCCACTCGCAACCTTTTGCTCCGAATCCTCGGCCACAAGGATCACCTCAAGGATTTCTGGGTTTTCCTCAGATCCATGGCCTCCGATGGTTACTCCATCGATCAAGGTACGTACCTCACCAATAAAATATTAAGAGATGCAATTCCTTCTTATTTGTCTTCTCTATTTATCATCTTCAAAGATGTTTTAAATTTCGAGTAAATTATTATTATTATATATATATATATATATATATACAATGGAAATTATATTCCAAATGTACCTATTATAGTCATAAAATATCACTATGTTTTGGCTTTATATTTCACTTTTGCTCAGCAAATCTCTAGATCACCTCCCACATTTACCAGTTCAATGTCTCTACTGGAGTATGCTTATATTTGACTTCAATGTCAAATAAGAATTTAGTTTATTGTCCATCAATTCTATCATAGAATCTATGTTCTCAGCATCTCAATGATCACAATTTGGCATTCTTCTTTTCTTCAAGGTCACAGACAAGAAGTTTCATTTTCTTGTTTGTAATATGTGATTCAGGTTGTTGGCTAATGAAATCCCTGCATAGTTTGCACACCAAACAAACATGGGCAATCTGATTGTGGTTGGTTTCTGTGATCCATTTCTCTGGTTGTGATTATGACTTTATAAATTATGTACAGGAGAATCAGGAATTATCAATTTCTTAGTTCTCATCTTTTATATTGTAAATCATTTTTTGTTTTTTTGGGCTCGCTAAACTAAAATAGGGGCGTGTGCATACCTCGACTGCGGTTTGTGGGGCCGCGCACACATGGGCGCTGGTACCACCCACAGTTCGTACTCACAATTCTCAGACATGCACCCTCACTCCGAGAATTCGAACTCTCGCCACTTGCGAAGCGTCCTCACGGGGGACTCAAATGCCAATTGACCCATTTTTGTTTTTTAAAGTTAGGATTCATCAATGTTGCTTTGGTGTATTAGCATCAGATCGTCGAATAGGATAAGGTCTATGGTATATTTAAAACACATGCAAAAATGGCACATGCTCTCACAAATAGTTTTAAAAAACATAAGGACTTTTATCAGCACTCTTTGTTATTTTAATGTTTAAATATTATGCACTTTGTCTTTTATTAATAATGTACCTGCATGAAATTCGGAGGGAGTACTTACGTGGCATCTCCACGTGTTTTTCTTGTTTCATTTCCTGAAGGGGGTTGGTGATGATGGTGATGGATTTTGCTATAATGATTATGATTTTATCGTGTATAAATATTTCTTGACCTTTTCATGGTTTTGGAGACTTAATTTTTCCGTTCCAATTTTTTTTTCCAATTAAATAGTTAAAATTAATAAGCATAATAATATTACTAGTATTAATCATTAATTTAATACACATATATACTTGCCACCATTATTAATATTTATAATTAGTTAATACAATCCAAGTAGACCATCTTATATAAGACTCAATTTTTCTCTCATTTCTTTATGTTTTTTTTTTTGGTCTTCCTGTAAACTTTTCTCCGCAATTTTTTTTATCTATAAAAATTTAAATTCAAAACTCCTCCCATCAATATCTTTTCATAATAAAATTTAAAATGTAATTAAGTCCATATTTTTCAAAATAAAAAAGAAACAAAGAATCCTTCAATCAAGCCAACAAATCTAACACTTGTATTTAACGCAACCAAGTCCAGACCCTTCCTCTATCAATACAAAACCCACACACCCAATTAACTTCTAAAAATAAGCAACAAAAACAATAATAAAAATAAAACCCAGTAGTTGTCTTTGTGCTGACTCACAAGCAAAGAAGCCACACGCGGCTCGCAAGCAAAGCAATGAAAGCAAGCCCCGAGAAAGTGACGTAGGCATGGGCCCACATTCTCGCTCTCCCTTTGAACACGTGTCCTTTCACGCGTGATTTCCCATTTCCCCTCCCAAACCCAAACCCAAACCCTCCTCCATGGCCCATGGTTTTGGAGCTCTTCATTCTCATTTATTTACACTCCTTAGTCCTTTAATTTTTCACTCTATTTATATCTCACTATAGTCCCAACTCCCCCAATCCCACCATTCATTGCTTCTTTTTGCTTTCTTTTTTGTATTGGTACTCCCATTACTAGTGCAACCGCTCATATTAGAATGGGGATATCTAGCATGCCAAATGCTAGTGAAGCTTTCTTTCCATTTATGGTAGTGTTCAATGTGCTGCTTCCTTTAAGTTTTTTGAAGGATGGAGTTTGGAAGGTGGTTTTGCATGTTATGTCAAGTGGATGTGGAGATGCTCATCTTGAAGTGGATGATGATGATGATGATGATGATGATGAAGGAGAAGAGAAGGAGGTTGGGGTTTTGAGGTTGGAGGAGGTGGAGAAGGATGGGGATTGCTGTTGTGTTTGTTTGCATGGATTTGAGGAGGGGGAGGAGGTTAGTCAAGTGGTTTCTTGTAGGCACTTTTTTCATAGGGAGTGTTTGGGGAGGTGGGTGGGTCTTTCTCATAGGACTTGTCCTCTTTGCAGGTCTCAGCTCTGAAGGGGTGGGTGTGTGTGTGTGTGTTTGTTTTAATATTTATTTGTTTGGGAAAAATAGAAAGGATTTTGGTGGTTTATGTTTTGGGTATGGAAGAGAGGGTGGTGTGTGATTGGATTTCTTCATTTGTATTTTGAAGGAATGGAATGTTGTTCTCTCTGCTCTTGCCCCAAAAGAGAAAAAAAAAATGAAGAAAATTAGTAGGTTAAATTTGATCTAATGTTTTGATAGATTTAATGTTGTTATTTTTTTTATAATGAATTTATGAAGTAAGGAGGAGGTGTAGAGGCATTTTTGGATGTTTTAGGAGGTGATCATAGAAGTTAGTAAAGTCAATGATTTATTTGGAATTTTACTGTAAAAATTAAAAATTGTCGGTGAAAATGAAACAGAGAGTCAGATTTAAAAGAAACTTTTACCTTCTTTAAAAGTATTATGCTCACAAGAGATATTAGTGCTGCTTGATTATCTAAAATTGTTTTGGAATACATTTAAAAAAATAAATAAATGAATTATAATATATATATATATATATTGTTAGGGTTTCTTGTATATACATGTATTATACGTATATATATGTACATTTTTCTTTCTTCCTCTATATATGTAATCTTCTTATCAATACAATTCATCCATTATTCCCTCTTATATGGTATCAGAGGGCTATCTCACTCCGGCAATAATGCCGGCAGTCTCTCCGGCAGCTTTAGATTATCTTGCCTGAACCCCGGCCGTCTTCCAAACCCCGCCGCCGCCGCTGCCCAACTTTACCCAGCCAGCTCCTCCCGCCGCTGCTGCCCGCCGCCGCCGGCCGACCCGAGCCTCGCGCCCGGCTTCCCGGTCTCCCGGCCACCTCCCGGCCCCGCCGTTGCACGCCGCCGCCGCCCGCCTTTACCCAGCCCGGCTCCTCCCGCGCCCGCCGCCCGCCGCCCGCGCCCGACCCGAGCCTCGTGCCCGGCTTCCCGGTCTCCCCGGCCACCTCCCGCCCCCGCCGTTGCACGCCGCCCGCCGCCCGCCGGCTTTACCCGGCCGGCTCCTCCCGCCACCGCCGCATGCATGCGCCATCCGCCGCCGCCTCCCCTCTCCCTCCCCTCCGCCCCCGCCACTGCGCCTCCCGGCCCCCACCGCCACTCCACCCAGCTGCCCGCCGCTGTCGCCCCTCCGCTGCCCGCATCATCGCCCAGCGCTGCCGCCTGCCAGCTCCGGTCGCACCTTCATCTCTCCGGTGATCTTTGGGTTTCGTGCCCACCTTTCACGGCTGCTATTCCCAAGATGTGTTTTATGCTGTCTGGAATCTTTACTCCAGACAAGCATATGTTTACATACATAATTATCTAATTATATATATATTATTAAAAAAAAAAACCATCAGCACGGTTCAAAAAAAACAAAAAAAAAAAACAAAAAAATGGCCTCTTCTACTTCTCCTAATTTCCTCACCCTGGTTGATGTCAAATTAAATGGCTCCAATTACAAAGAATGGTACACAACTGTGCGTATCATTTTACTTGGAATGGAGTTACTTGAACATGTAGACGACACCTCCTCTCCTCCTGACAAGACTGACAGTTCCTCTCCCTCATGGTTCACAGCTGATCATCGAGCCATGACTCTCATCTGTCAGTCATGTGAAGTTGATATTCGCATTGAGATTGGACATCTTCCGACTGCCTTTGCTATGTGGGATCATTTACGTCATATGTTTGAGCAGTCCAGTTCCGCTCGTCAGTATGCTATTTTACAGGATCTCACTTATGTGCAACAAAAGGAGCGTTCTGTTCTAGACTATGTTACTGAACTGCGATCTTTGTGGAGACAGCTTGACTCTTTGGAGCCTTCCACTTGTCTGACATGCAAGTGCTTGTAAGGCTCGCCTTCGATCCCCGCCGGACACAACGTACCTTTGAGTTCCCGATGCGTCTTCGTCCCGATTATGAGGCATCCCGCAGCCCAATTACTCAATCGCGACCCTATTCCATCCTTCGACGATGTTGTGCGAAGTGTTATAGCTGAAGAGACTCGGTTACATGCCCTTTCGTCATCTAGCTTGCGTCCTACTGATACAGTTCTTGCTATCACATCTTCGCGCTCCCCTCGGTTATCTCCTTCCAGTACTCAGTTCTCTTCTTCCCCTGGATCATCGTCCTTCTGTCGTTATTGCAAATGGAAAGGACATGTGAAGACTAACTGTCCGAAGCTTCAGAACCGACCAACGCAGCATTCACATCCTCGTCCTCCTCAGCGATCTTCTAGCGTCTCTTCCTCACCTCATGTTGCTACTGTTGAGGCTGTGACTCCTGATTCTTCTGGTCTTCTTGCTTCTCAGGTTGCTCAACTTACCGAGCAAATTCATGCTATGCAGCGTGCTATGCAGTCCAGCTCTTCTGTCATGTTTGCTGCTTCTGGTATGTCTTCTTCCTCCTGGATTTTAGACTCTGGTGCCACTCATCATATGACTGCGGATGCTACCACCCTAGTTAACCTTTCTAGCACTCCACCATTTTCTAGTGTTCAAACTGCTGATGGAAGTCTTCTTCCTGTCACGCAGTTGGGGTACCTTCAGTCATCTTTCTTCACTATTCCCACAGTACACCATGTTCCTACTTTAGCTTTAAACCTCATTTCTGTCAGTCAGCTCACTGATCATGGATTAACTATTACCTTCTTCTCATCTGACTGTTCTGTGCAGGACCATCTTACAGGCCAGAGGATTGGGACCGGGCGTAGAGTTGGCGGGCTTTATCACCTAGACTTTCTTCATCTTCCTGTATTTTCTTCTCCCTCTACTTGTAATTCCGTTATTTCTGCTGCTGTTTGTTCTTTAGATCGCTGGCATTCTCGCTTAGGTCATGTATCTAAAGATCGTCTAAAACTCTTAACTAGTTCAGGCCATCTTGGCTCAGTCTCCTCAGACTCTTTATCTACTTGTACGGGTTGTAAACTTGCTAAACAATCAGCGCTACATTTTCCCTCTAGTACCTCATTATCTGTTTCTACATTTGACTTAGTTCATTCTGATATTTGGGGACCTGCTCCTTCTTCTTCTCTCTCTGGATTCTCTTACTACATAAGCTTCATTGATGATTTTTCTCGTTACACCTGGCTATATCTTATGCTCTCTCGATCTGAAGTATTTGCCATTTACTCTCAATTCACACAAATGATACATACTCAGTTCGGTCATCGGATTAAAATTCTTCGAACTGACGGCGCTAAAGAGTACCTCTCTACATCTTTTCCTACCTTACTTTCCTATCACCGTACTCTTTCCCAGCAGTCTTGTCCTTATACACCCGCTCAGAATGGAGTCGCTGAACGCAAGCATCGCCATATTCTTGACACTACTCGTGCTCTTCTCCTTACCTCGTCTGTTCCCCAACATTTTTGGGCTGAAGCTGTTCTCACTTCTATCTATCTGATCAATAGAACACCCTCTTCTGCACTTTCTGGTTTTACCCCTTATGAGCGTCTTTTCTCTTCCCCGCCTTCTTATGGTCATCTTCGCATATTTGGTTGTGTATGCTTCGTTCTACTACCCTCAATTGAGCGAACTAAATTCTCTCCACGTTCTGCCATGTGCATTTTTCTTAGCTACAGCTCTGAACATAAGGGTTATCGTTGCTATGATCCTACTTCTCGTCGTCTTCGTATCTCTCGTAATGTTACCTTTCTTGAAGACACACCCTTCTATTCTTCTCCTTCTTAAGAGTGTTCTATCTTTAAGTCTTCCTCTTCTCCTACCCCTCTACCTTCCATTATTTTGCCTGCCTCTTATCTTCCTTCCGCCTCCCCGACTCCTCACACCGCTTCACCTGATATTATTGGCACTTCCACACCTCCCCCCCATCAATTCATCTTCTACATACCCCACTACCTCTTCTGATACTTTAGGTGATTCTCCCGCTCTTTCGCCTGCTCCTGCCTCTCTTGAGGATGCTCCTGCTATCCCTCGTCGTTACCCAGATCGTGTTTGTCATCCTCCAGCTCGGTATGCTCTATCTATCTCTTCTACTTACACCCCCCCTTTTCAGACTTTTCTTGCTGCTATTCACCATCATTATGAGCCACAGTCATATCGTGAGGCTGTTCAGCATCCCCATTGGCAGCAAGCTATGACAGAGGAACTTGGGGCTCTTGAGCGTATGCATACCTGGGATCTTGTTCCCCTACCTTCTGGTGTTACACCTATCAGTTGTCGGTGGATTTATCGAGTAAAGACCCGAGCTGATGGCACTATTGAGCGCTATAAGGCGCGCCTAGTTGCTCGCGGTTTTACTCAAGAGTATGGCGTGGATTATGAGGAGAGTTTCGCTCCTGTGGCTAAGTGCGACGAACACATTATGGTTGGGGGCATGCATGTATCTGAACTTGATCCTCTACTTCATGAGTCCTCGTGATATACAATTTGAACTGCAAACTAACATCCACAACTGAAGACTCGCTGTTACTGTTAGTCAAGCCACCACCAAAGCCACTAACTATTGGTCAATCAAAATTGATTGCCATTAAACTCTCACCTAACCCATCATTAATCTCACATAATCACATTATTAGTTGTCCTATAAATAGAGGGAGGATGAAAGCTCTCATGGCACCTCAAAAAATGAGAGAGAAAAGTGAGGATGAGGGTGAGAAAGTGGGAAAATAATCGGAAAAATATTTTAAGAGTTTATGTTGCTTTTATTACAAGAGAGAATTAGTTGGTATTCTCCTTGTTAACAGAAAGTTTGTAGCTCCTATTTTTACCACTATAGTAAATTCTTCCATCTTGCCCGTGGTTTTTACCCTGCTTTGTTTAAGGGTTTTCCACGTAAAATCTGTGCCTTTCATTTTTATCTTTCATCTTCAACTACTTCTCGTGCGACCCTGCTCCATTCAATTCCCTTTATTGCGCAACAGTTACTACTATATTTAGTAGGACTTGAACTTGAAATTACTAAATCCCTACAAACCCACCCCCGGTAAGCAACTTTCACTAATGTTGTTGGCCTAAAGCCCTTAGACTAGTGGTGCTTGTATTAATGAAAGGAGACAAGATAGCTGCAAACTTGTATATGTTGAAAGAAGAGACTTTGCAAGAAGGAGAAGCTTTAGTTGTTGCAAGTAGTCCAAGAGAAAAGCGTGTAATAACATGGCACAAGAAACTTGGACATATGAGTGAGCAAGGAATGAAGATTCTTACAAAGAGAAATCTACTTCAAGGTCTCACAAAGGTAACACTACCCTTTTGTGAGCATTGTATTGTCAGCAAGCAGCATCATCAACTGAAGTTCAACACATCTAATTCTAGATGCAAAACAATTCTAGAATTGGTTCACTCTGATGTGTGGCAAGCACCAGTTACATCCCTAGGAGGAGCAAATTATTTTGTATCATTTATTGATGATTACTCAAGGAGATGCTGGGTGTATTCTATCAAGAGGAAGACAGATGTGTTTCAAGTCTTCAAAACTTACAAAGCGCGAGTCGAGCTTGAATATGGAAAGAAGATCAAATGTCTGAGGACAGATAATGGAGGAGAATACACTGGCAAAGAATTTGATGAATTTTACAAACAAGAAGGCATCAAAAGGCAGTTCACTACAGTATACACTCCTCAACAAAATGGAGTGGTAGAGCGGATGAATAGAACTCTGTTGGAGAGAACAAGGGCAATGATGGGAGCTGCAGGCCTAGACAAAAAGTTTTGGGCAGAAGCAGTCAGCACCGCCTGCTATGTGGTAAATTGGTCTCCATCAACTGTAATAGAGTTGAAGACACCGATAGAGATGTGGACTAGTAAGCTAGTGGACTATTCAAACCTTCATATATTTGGAAGTCCTGTATATGTGATGTATAATGCCCTAGAAACTACAAAGCTGGATCCAAAATCCAGAAAATGTATGTTCTTGGGATATGCTGATGGAGTAAAGGTGTACTGTCTGTGGGATCCCACTACCTACAAGGTTATAATCAGCAGTGATGTTATCTTTATAAAAGACAAAGAACAAGAGCAAGTAAATGGTGAAAGCACAGAGACTACTACTATACAGGTAGAAAAGGAAATTGAAGCTATACTAGAGCATGAAGAACAAGAGCCAGCTGAATCTGAAGTCCCAGAAGTTTATCGGTCAACTCGTTCAAGAAAGATACCAGGTTGGCACTTTGACTATATTATGGAAGGGAATGTTGCATGTTGCTTTCTAAATGAGGATGGAGAACCATCAACTCTTCAAGAAGCACTGATTAGTTCAGATGCATCTCAGTAGATGGCAGCAATGCAAAAAGAAATTGAAGCCCTTCATAAAAATAGGACATGGGAGCTGGTATCATTACCACTAGGAAGGAAAGCTATTGGCAACAAATGGGTCTACAAGATCAAGCGCAATGGTGATGATCAAGTAGACCGCTATCGTGCCAGATTGGTGGTCAAAAGATATGCTCAGAAAGAAGGTATTGACTTCAATGAAATATTTTCACATGTGGTTCGACTTACAACAGTCCGAGTAGTATTGGTGATATGTGATGTTTTCGACTTGCATCTTAAGCAGTTGGAGGTAAAGACTGCATTTCTTCATGGAGATCTTGAAGAAGAAATTTACATGCTCCAACCAGAAGGATTTAAAGAACAAGGTAAAGAGAACTTGGTTTTCAGGTTGAGCAAATCTCTGTACGGGCTAAAGCAGGTGCCAAGATGTTGGTACAAGAGATTTGATTCCTTCATCATGAGCCTTGGATACAACAGACTTAATGCATACCCTTGTGCATATGTCAAGAGGTTTGGAGAAGAAGATTTTGTCTTCTTGTTGTTGTATGTTGACGACATGTTAGTTGCATGCCCCAACAAAGATCGTATCAAACAATTGAAGGCATAGTTGGCTAGGGAATTTGAAATGAACGGCTTAGGACCAGCAAACAAGATTCTAGGGATGCAAATTCACCGAGACAGAAATAATAAGAAGATTTGGCTTTCACCGAAGAACTATCTGAAGAAGATCTTGCGGTGCTTTAACATGCAAGACTATAAGCCAATTTCTACCCCACTTCTTATTAATTTCAAGTTATCATCAAGTATGAGTCCTAGCAATGAAGAAGAGAGGATAGAGATGTCTCGAGTTCCGTATGCATCAGTAGTGGGAAGCCTAATGTTTGCCATGATCTGTACAAGACCGGACATTGCACATGCAGTGGGAGTGGTAAGTCGGTACATGGCCAATCCTGGTCGAGAGCATTGGAATAATGTTAAGAGGATTCTCAGATATGTAAAGGGAACCTCAGATGTTGCATTATGTTATGGGGAATCAGATTTTACTGTGAATGGATATGTTGATGCTGACTATGTAGATGATCTTGACAAAAGCAAATCCACTACAGGATATGTGTTCAGACTAACTGGAGGAGCTGTGATCTGGGTTTCGAAACTGCAGCCACTCGTGGCTACATCAACGACAGAAGCAGAATATCTAGCAGTTACACAAGCTAGTAAAGAAGCAGTGTGGTTGAAGATGATGTTGGAAGAACTCGGGTACAAACGAGAAAGCATTTCTTTATTTTGTGACAATCAGAGTGCTTTGCATCTTGCAAGGAACCCAGCATTTCATTCCAAGACAAAAGATATCAGAGTTCAGTACCACTTCGTTCGTGAGAAAGTGGAAGAAGGAACAATGGATATGCAGAAGATTCATACAAGTGACAACCTAGCTAATTTTTTGACGAAAGCAATCAACACTGACAAGTTCAAGTGGTGTCGATTCTCTTGTGGTCTGACAGAGACATAAGAAACATCAAGTGGCAAGATAGAGAGAATGATGTGAAGAGCTGATTGACTATCAATCACATCTTCAAGTGGGAGAAATGTTGGTCAAGCCACCACCAAAGCCACCAACTATTGGTCAGTCAAAGTTGGCTGCCATTAAACTCCCACCTAACCCATCATTAATCTCACATAATCACATTATTAGTTGTTCTATAAATAAAGGGAGGATGAAGGCTCTCATGGCACCTCAAAAAATGAGAGAGAAGAGTGAGGGTGAGGGTGAGGGTGAGGGTTAGAAAGTGGGAAAAATAGTGGGAAAAATATTTTGAGAGCTTATGTTGCTTTTGTTACAAGAGAGAATTAGTTGGTATTATCCTTGTTAACAGAAAGTTTGTAGCTCCTATTTTTACCACTATAGTAAATTCTTCCATCTTGCCCGTGGTTTTTACCCTGATTTGTTTAGGGGTTTTCCAAGTAAAATCTGTGTCATTCATATTTATCTTTCATTTTCAACTACTTCTGCTGCGACCCTGCTCCACTCAGTTCCCTTTATTGCGTAACAGTTACTACTATATTTAGTAGGACTTGATCTGGAAATTACTAAATCCCTACAAACCCCCCTGGTAAGTAAAGATGCAAGTGGGGCGGGAAATTTCCGTTCCCCGCGGGGCCCCGCCACGACGGGGCGGGGTTTCCCCGAAACATCCCCCCGCGGGGCGGGGAGCGGGGAAAAATTCCTCCCCGCCTAGCGGGGCGGGGGCGGGGAATGCTCTCCCCACCCCGCGGGGATCCCCGTCCTGTGCCCCGCGGGGATCCCCACGGGAATTCCCCATTTCCCCAACAAAAAAATATATTATATATTTTTAGTGTATTTATTAAAATTTATTTCAACATTAATATAATATTATATATATAATCAATAAATATTTATTTGTTAATATTTTTAGTTAATAATAGGTTTTAGTAAATATAACTTTCCTATTTAATAGAAACTTAATTTAAAATAACTTATTATATATTTACAATTTTGTTTATTATTGAAGGAGGAGTTATCATGTCAAGATGCTAGTCGTAGTGAAATCGGATTCTCAATATAAATGATTTGGAGGAAAAAAAAACAAATTGATGGAAACATGAAATTATTGTGCTAGTTTTGCATTATCAATTTTATTAATGGATTTGTAATTTTAATTTAGTTTTAAACTTTATGTTATTTGTATTACTTAATTTGTATCTTAAATTCTAAATGTTGTTGTTTAATCATACATTATACTACGACTTGTTAGGAAAAATATTTTGTGTGAATTTTTATTTTGTATATGATGTGCATCTTAAAAAAAAAACTTTGAGTCAATGTTTTAGGCGGGGCGGGGATCCCCGCAGGGGAGTGAGTGAGGGGATTTTTTCTCTACAGGGAAATTTAAACAGGGGAATCCCCGCCCCATGGAGAGCGGGGATGGGGACGGGGATCGCATTCCCCGCCCCACCCCTCATTATCTCACGTATTAACCTCTATTCCATATGGTAAATTAGTAAAGGCTTGTTTTTTTGCAAGATGGTTCTAAAAACCAGTTGACTGTTGTGAGTGGAAAGGGGCTTCAAAGGCCTAGGGTTTGATAAGCAACTATGGAAATGATTTTTAAATTTATTTGTTACTTACGAAATAAGTTTTTATATTTAAATCGGATCAAAATGGTTTTTTTTTAGATATAAAAAATGTTTTTTGTGAAACTGATTTTAATAAATAAATGTGCGATTTCTGTTAAATAGAATATATATATATATATATATATTCTGTAAAAGAAAATGAAAAACAAAAATATAGAATTATGACACAAGTCCAAAAGTCCAAACAATTGTTTTACATTAGCTTGGGTAAAACATTAGATGAACAATACACCACCAGATGTTAATGCTCTGTAATACTGCAAAGAGTTGATGCAAATTGATGAAAATTTGTTCACATTCCATCTACGTTGAAATTTTTTTGTCAAGCATGCAACTCCGAGAGCTCTCTTCGTGCAGTCTCTATGAGTGTGTGAAGGTAACTACAAGGATCACAATTGTAAGGGTTTGCAACATTTGCATGAGCTAAGAAAGGCAGTTTTCTCAAAGTTCTTCCACTTAATCCCTGAAAAATGAAGACAATAAGACTGGTCAACAATTATTTTTTTTTTTGTCAAGAAGAACAAAATCCCTAATGGGCCCGCTAAACTAAGACAAGGGCGTGCACACGCCTCGACTGCGGCCTGTGGGCCCCGCGCACACGTGGGCGCTGGGACCACCCACAGTTCATGCTCACAGCTCTCAGACATGCACCCTCACCCCAAAGATTCGAACTCTCGCCACTTGCGAGGCGTCCTCATGGTGGACCCAAGTGCCAATTGACCCAAAGGCCGTTGACATTCATTTGGTTCATTTTGGTAGCAAAAATAGTCTAAAGTATGAAAAAGTGACTAGTTTTGATCCCTACTCCAACAATGTCCATTTTTTTTTTTTTTGGGTATAGTTCAGAAACTAAAAGTGCAATTATAGCAAAGAGAATTTTATTGTGATATTGGTTGACAATATGATGATTAAACTTTGAAGCAGCGATACTGTTTCTGACCTCGCTTGCTTCTGCAGCTTGAAGCAGTAGCCCGGAGAAATGGCATGATCCTTCTGTTTCTTGCTTCGAGACATGCAATTTTTCTTTTAACGATGGATAGTTTAGAAATGGATGATCGTTCGCCTGGTGGAGGACAATGAAGCTCATGTTAGATTAGATTATGGAGTAGGGTAATATGGGCTTTGCAAAAACAAAATAACTTGATCGCCACAAGTTCTCCATGCAATTGGCACAGAAATTATATACATTTTTAGCGAAAAAAGCCTCGCTACAATACACCTGCCTTCATGCATTGCAGTATTATTAGATGCAAGTATATGGACAAATGCATGTAGAGTGTTTCCAACACGAACAAAATATTAATCCTGAGACATGAGCTACGCAGAAATAATATAGGCATAAATAATTTCTGCTGCAATACAGTATACACATAATATAGCATGTACACTTTTAGTCATAACTTGGCCGTCAAAAATTCTATTAAAAATTTTGCAAAACTTATAGCATGTTTTACTTGAAATTGGCATATAGAGAGGTAACATATGTAGTTTTTTAGTCCTCAAAAAATGCTGTGTGTGTGTGTATGTCACTTGCACTAAACTGTAGGTAAGCATGAGAATAATATATTAGTATTTTCTGGATGATTGAAATATAGATCATGCCGTCAGTTGTGGTACGTGTCAAATTAAAGCGTCTCTTTCATTTGATGCGCAAGAATTTTGTGGAAGAATACTGAATCCTATGTCAGAGAAAAGATATACCGGTGTGTGTGCGACAATTCCAACACGGAATAGCTCCTGCAGGCATGACCTTAATATCTCATATCGTGCTTCGAGGGTGGGAGGGCCAACATAAGCCTTGATATCAGCCCGATCAACAAAAGCAATATCTGCAATCTAAACCACAATGAGTATCTGCATTTGACAATCATGATGACATTCTCTTTTCCAAAAGAGTGGACATAAATCAACACCAAAAGTATTGAGGCATGTTCTCATCAAACATCAAACAAAAATGCTTTTACAGTCACACTAAGGAAAACAACATTGACCTAAACCAAAACTCTGTTCCTGAGACACAGATTGATGAGGGCACAATGATCCTATCAGGAGGGTCATACTGTCATTGAGTTTGCTGAAAGGTTCATAAAATATATATTTAAGATGAGGATATGACAGAGTCTGTACACCGTCCTAGAGAATAAAAAATGAGGATTTCTAGAACTAAACAAAGTAAATGCACCAGCAGATGGAGGAAAAACACCCAAAGAAATACCTATTGCTGCAGTAATATTTGATGTTGTGAGAATAACAACATTTGGCCATGATTTTAGTCTGTCCATCTGAGTAAGCAAAGCATTAACAACCTGAACACAAATTGCAATTGTCAGGAGAAGGGATCATGGTAGATCCAGTGGTTATCTGAGAAACTGTTGATTTTACAAGCCAACTACAAAGATATCATATCATGCATGACTGGTGATGCAAATGATATGAAATAAATACCCGAATTGAGTCTGAAGGTTCTGAACCAGACAAGGCAGCTTGTCTAGCAGCAGCAAGGCTCTCAACTTCATCTATGAAAGCATTCCAAAAAATTAATTTAGGAAACAAAGAAATAAATAAAAGCTAAAGAAAATATGACCATTTAGAGTTGAGTAAGAGCTTGAGACCAGATTGGAACCTTATAGCACATCTAATGGTTCAATTGTAGTCAAGAACCCTGAGTATTAACATGCTAAAACAGAGTAACTCTAATAACCATGAAAAAAGCTGCATCAGAATCTGCCAATATTGTTCTTAGCACAGAAGGGAGTATGCAGTTGCAAAAGATCCTGCTCAAATAATTCAACCAGACAAAAGAGAAGATTTTTGGAAAAATAAAGTGAGATCATAAAGGGGCTTCATTAACATGATAAAGGTCGCCAACAACAACAATCCATTAGTCCCAACCATTTGGATTTGGCTACAAGAATCCTTCTCTTTCACGTTACTGTATCAAGGACCAAAAATCTAGATAAACCAAGCTTTGTCCAAACATTATGTAAACTTTTTGCTAAACACTTTTTAGGTCTACGTTTCTCTCTTCTCTGACCTTTCACTTGGAGAGCATTCACCTTTTTTACAAGGCAATCTATGAGTTGTCTAAGGATATGTTGATACCATCTTAATAAATTCTCTTTTAACTTGTTAGTGATAGGTGCCACTCCTAATCATTTTCAAATAAAGTCATACCTCAATTGGTCTTTTTAGTAATGCTAGCATCCATTTCAACATTCTCATCTCAGTCATCCCGCATTTTGAGTATATTGTTTCTTGACCGATTAACAGTCTGACCCATACATCATAGCTAGTCTAACAATCATTCTACAGAACTTACTTTTAATCTAAGAGGTATTCTACGATTATATAAGAAGCACCCCTTCATTGTAGTCCATATCTTCTAATTTATATCAATGACATCAAAGCCCTTTCCAAGCAAAAATGGAGTCTAGCGTTATAACTGATGTTATATGAAGGCAAACCACCCATTTATTTAAATCTTTTGAATTGAATGCAATTCAAGGGCTGATATGTCTTGTATTGTAAGGCATTATATTGAGGGTCAAACAAAAACCAAGGCCAGCAAGAAAAACAGAACTGCAGAACAGAGAGTTACTCCCATTACTCATGGATTCCTTGGTTGTACTTGGTGTTTGTTGCTGAAGAACAAAGATTACAGTATTACAGTATTGTTCTTAACACCTAATGATCAGTCTTTCATACTTTGCAATCTCTGAGATTATGGCAAGGCTACTTTTGAGTTATTGCCCTGTGGATGTAGGCCAAGATTTTGGCTAAACCATGTAAATCGTGCTCTTGCTTGTGATTTGTTTGGTCTATTTTTTATATTGTTGATTGCTCATCATTGGATGAGTGTCATTTCTTGTGGTAGTCTATTAAACACCATATTGCAAATCAATTGTTGGATTAAAGCCTCAATGTTCATGGCTACCAATTATCAAACCAGTATAAGGACTTCAGCATTTGGGGTCAATTTCAGGTCAGATAACTTTGAACATGAACGAGCCCAACTACCAAAAATGCCTCGAAAAACTCAAAGACCTATATAACATGGAAAATAAGTATGTAAACCCGACATGTTTGAAATACATTGCTCATTAATCAAGTAAACAAATTAAAAGACGAGCTTGGAAGTGTGTTTTCAATAAAAGAATAAGACTCTTCACCAATTAAAACGAAGACAAGGTTATTTTCTTCCTCTACCATCTCCTGAATTTTCTGGAAAAGCTTAGCAACCTGGTAAAACATAAAAGCATTAATTTGATGCCAGCACATCAGCATGGAAAAGGCAATCACACAACCATTGCAACTTAATGGTGGTTACTTGAAGACTTAATTAAGGTCCAATACAGGCCAAGCACCCACCAAGTAAAGCATTCTATATAAAACTCAAAAATAAAAAAATAAGAACTAAATCATATCCAGAAAAAATAACATTACTATAGGCATTTTTTTCCTTTGAGCATACGAAAGAAAGAGAAGTTATTTACAAGAACCAGACTACAATGTCACGATTTTATTACTGCTAATAAAAAGAGAATTTTACAATCAAATGGCACGACATGGCCTGACATTATTTTTAAGTTATCTATAGCTTGATAATTCATAAAGTTCAGAATAGAAGACCAAAATAGTTCTATTAAACCAGTAACTCAGTACCCATGACTACAAATTTTAAAAGCAATGAAACAATTTCCTATAATTGGCACTAAAATAGATCTTCTCCTTAAAGTATGAAGAATACAAGGGGCGCTTGATCAATTCAATAAATAGATTCGGTATGCAACATAGGCAGTTCTCTTTAAACAGATTACTGTTCTAGGAACTTCTTTCAAGACCGTGTGTGTGTGTGTGTGTGCTTGTGTGTGTAAGTGTTTTAGGCCACCATTTCAAGTAAAGTAAGATTTTAGTTGGATTTTTATTCTTAGGGTAATTTCCTAAGGGGTGATTCATTAAATTTAATTAGCAAGAGAAAAGCTTCTCCCTATAATAAATGTTGCCAAAAGTGAGGTATCCTCTAACTTTTAAGTCATTTTAAATCAAGTTTCTGTGCCCATAATGTTTTGATCATGGCAAAATGTATATTACATAAATTTTTCAGGTATAAATAATAAATACATAACATGAAAACAGTATTTTTGAAATTATATTAGCATACCAATTTTCCACTTTCAGAAAACCATTTGCTGAACAAGGAATGCGCATTAACCTCCACCAATTGGCACATGGAATATCTGTATATACATTTTACAAAGCATAATTATAATCTAAACAAAAATCACTAAAACCAGTGATATTGATTTACCTTGACTTAAAACGTATAGAAAGCTTCTGAGCCAATGCTTTACATAAAGAAGTCTTCCCTGTTCCTGGAGGTCCATGCAAAAGGATGATCCTGGATAACATTGCCCTCTGTAAGCAAACATAGCCCTAGCATGTAATCACGCGCTTTTGTTTTCTCTTGTGATTGTATTAGGTTTTATGTATCATCCGTAACGCGCCATTTACCACACCAGGTTTCCATTTCTAGTTGATTTGCAACTCAATAGGTGTTTATAATTCATCATAGTTAAGCTTGCATTTTGACTATTCAGCTAAACTAATTACAAATACACAGAACGATGGAAGATTGCACATTTGCACCATTAACAAATAGGATGTATCGTTAAGCAGACCATCTAGGTTTACCCTTTTTTCCCTACAGTTTCATCGACCAAGAAGTCATTCATAAAAATTTGAATTAGGCAGTGGGTTTGTGAATCGTGTGTACAATTTATTGATTTATAGAGTTCTTCATTTAGAGTTGTGGAATGATGATGATTACCAAAATTTATATTTGGTTATCTACTTATTGCAAAAAATGATAATTGTCTGCAACATCAAGCAAACGTAAGCAATTTATGTTCAACTGGACCCAGAGTGTAAATAATAAAAAATTCAACATACTTTAAGCACTTAAATATGTTGCAATATTAGTTAATTTATAAACAAACAAGATGTGAAAAATAGAAGTCCATAAAAACCTTAGTCGAAGCAATCATACGTACACAATATTCACAGAAACCTTTTAAAAGAAACTTACATCCACAAGCCTCTTAGGCAAAAACACAATACCACATGTTCGCACTCCATATAGGATAATGTCAATGTACAAAAGATTCTCTCAGAGGATATAATTGGAGAACATTGAAGACAACATCAAAGAGCACAAGACCCAAGCATGATGATTATAGCAAAAACCAGGAGGATGGTCTAGATGCAGAGGAGGCCATCTTTCTGATAGTAATCCATATTCAATAAATTAATAGAAAGAGAAACTGCTCAAGCAAATATAGGCCACAATTATATCAGATATGACAACCATGGTAATTATTTCTTTGAGGACTATATTCCAGTCAGCTTAGGGCAAAAGGCATTCATCAAAAACAAGGATACTTGAATATGATTATGCCACACTAACTTTTTAATTTTAAAAACAGGAAATGAGTGTTTTTTTCAGTCTCAATTTTCAAGTTTTGATCTTTCCTTTCAAAAGGTATGAAGATACTAAAATGTTGCCTAAAATGTTACTGCATCACAACTATAAAGACAAAGCAAAATTACTTTATTAAATGATAATATTAAACAACTAAAGAAAGTCCATTACCGATTCCAGGAAACAAGGCAAGGATCTACACCTCGCTCAGTAAACAAAAGGGCACTAGCAGCATAACGCAGCAATCGCTGTTTGAGACCAGTTTCATAAATTAAACTGCAAATTATTTGTAACAAGTCTTTTCAAAAATATAAATAAGAGATCTGATACCATCATAGAAATTCTTCAGAATGACTGACCTCTCCCACATTCCATCAAACTCTCTAGCAGGTAAAACCCACTCATTAAAGCTAGAAAGCATATCATCTCCACTTAATTCTTCACCAGGACCCTCTTCACTAAGCTGAAAAACAAAAATCAATACATCCCAAAGTCAGTCATCAAAAGGTCAAAACAAATCTATCTTCTCTTCAAAAATTCCAAAAATAAAATGTTAACATCCCCAATGAACAAAGTCATTCACCCAGCAACTGGCAAGACTTATAGGGGCTAGTTGATAACAGAATCATTCTGATCTTGGTGTTACCAGTTCGCAACAAACTACAAATCTTATCAAAACATAACACTAAAGTTGCTTCATCGAAAATTACCTATCACAAAATATGCAAGAAAATGTCTTTATGGAACCTATCAATGTATTGAACTCTGAGTAAAATGCATCCGAAGTTTAACACATGTAGCAGATTGCCATTTTCATTATAAATAACAAAAGAAAACCAACAAACTCACATAGAGGTATGTAAAAAAACACCGAAGAGATATGCAACCACTAATCATGATTCACTTATTTCACAAAAATCAATGAATATAGGGATTTGCTTATTCTTGAACCTTGAAGGAAGAAGATATGCTCACTTGTCTACATGAATCAAACAAGGTACGACTTTATGCAAATGCTCCCGACTGTTAATCATGCTTATGTTTAGACAGTTAAAATAACTCTATATATAATGCTCCCGACTGCTTTCTTGTGAAGGTGTATAGACAGATTTAATGAAATTTATTGTGTTCACTATCATATTCTAGATAACGAAAAATATAATGTAATTAAATATTACAATTATGAAAATTAGAGTAAATATTAAATACCTGAAACACATGCACAACAGGTATGACTTGCCAGAATAATAGAACTTTATGATTGTCAACAGACTCATCTACAGAAAAAAAACTGTATAAATTAAGGCAGGGAATATCACATGAAACAATATTAGGATCTCAAAGTAACATGAACCAGTTTAGAAATTAATTAACCTGTACTGCAAATTCGGATATATTTGACATTATCAAAGAGGAAAACTTCATCTGCAGGCAATATAATAGGACCCTCAGCATAGCTTAAACTCCTCTTTTCCAGCATTCTGACCAAATACAAACAGAAGCAATTAGTAGCATAAAACTCAAAGAGAAATTTTACATCATTAAAAAGAAATACCACAGTAGCCTTCATCCAAAGTTAAAAAATAAACAAGTAAAAGAGAAGCATAAGTGATAAAGCAGTAACCACATTTCCTTTATTTCTAACAACAAACATCACACTCTAAGAACAATGCCTTCTAAATAATGTATCAACTCTACCAGGAAGTTTACTAGTCCAATTTCCAATTTTCAGTGAATCAGAGCTGCATTGCAACAATAAAAGGATTCAACAAAACACAAATATCATCAGGAAATATATATATATATATCTTTCAATTCGGCAACGATTTCAACTATTATCAAAAACAGAAAGAAAACGACTACTGCAATTAAAAAAAAAAAAAGAATGACCTTTCCACGGCGATGCGGACATCCTCAACTCGAGCAGTACTGGAAGAGTTCAAGCAGACCTCAACTGCAGCCAAACACGAAAAAACCCTAAAAATCCCCAAAATGCAAGGCCACGAGGAAACGAAAAAGAGCGAAGAAGCTATCGCATCACCTGAAACCAAGACCTTGTCATCAGGAGCTGGGATGCGAGAAGGCGAGGAGTCTGGGGCTCCCTGCGGCTCGCAGACCTGGATGGATTTGGAGGGGTTTTGGAGAGAGACCTCCATGGGTGAGCTCATCGTTCCTCACCTCTCCAATGCTTTCAAAATTTTGCTTTTCCCTCGCGTTGGTTTGGCGGTGAGGAGCAATATGGGCCGAAGTGCAACTGGAGTTCCAGTCACTTCCAAAGAATGACCACCGCACTTCCGGTTTTTGATTTCAGCCCAACGGGCTGCTTGGTATAACATGGAGGCACGTAAAATGGGTATAAATGCAAGCAACGTGGCAGAAGTGATAAAGTCGCGCCTTCATTATTTTTTCTTTTTTTTTGGAATTTTTAAAAAAAAAGTCTTGTGATTTTACAGATTTGCGAAAGAGTGAGTGTATATTTTTTTTCAAGATATATTTTTTTTGTTTAAATCTCTTTTTGGTCCATATAGATAGGTTCGGATGTCCCTTTGATCCTTTTATTCTAATTTTACGGCTGAGAGTATCTCTAATATATGAATTGAGAAATCTTGATCAACACCCTAGATGTCTGTCAATAAAGGATGATTTGGTTTTTTTATTAATTAAATATGATAAAAAAAACTTAAAAAGCCCCCATATCAACAACCATTCCTCTCCCTCTCTCCATCTCTATCATTTCCTCCAATTCCCCTACCTTCATGTCCAACCCCAGCGCTATAACTCTCACCTTCACTCCGCCCACCACTCTGAGTTCAACCCTTTCCAGCATTTCTTTCAAAATAGATGTTGGCCCTACGTCACCAACAAGCACATGGTTCAGTTTCTTCGCTTTCGATAAGATCTCCATCGCTCACTTCACGTCCTCAACTCTGGTGTTCTCTTGCATAGTTATTAGCTTTGGATTCATGTAAACGTTTTTGGATTCAATAGTGGCCTTGACAACGAGGCTAGAGAAGTTGGCTTCTCTCATGACTCCGCTCACGTAAGGTCATCGAGGATGGAGATGACCAGCTGCTTGAGCTCTACCCTCATGACCATCGATTAACAACTGCTACTGGATCTCTAGGCAACCCTGCCTCTAATGAACTTGGGCCGACTTCAACGTGGCCACCAGCGTGTTTGACAACGATGACTCCACCACCAACGAGATCATCTGAAGGGAGACGAAGAAGCAAAACTTAAGGGCGAGCCACTAGAAAAGATGAGAGGTGGTGGCGTGTGAACAAAGGCAAGCTTATTGAAGCATGCTTGAAGGGGAGCCAAGGAGGGTGGCAGCAACGTGGAGCGGCATGGTTGGACTATGGCTATGGCGGAGATAGCTGCTATGAGTATGGCTCTGGCCGCCGACGTTAGGGTCTGCTGGACAGTGGCAAGCCCGGCTCTCATTTTGTTTTCTCTTTTAAGGAATGCGATGGCGAGGCCCACATATAGATGTGTTTTTATTTTTTATTAAATATAGAAAATAATAATAAAATAAGTATGTGTTTTCTATATATATATATATATATAATTAATAAAAAAGACCACGTCAACCATTATTGATGGAGAACCTGACGGTATCTACCGTGCGGACCAAGATTTCTCAATTTATATAATAGATCTGCATGGACCAAATAGAGGTTTAAACTTTTTTTAGTTAACCAAAGAAAAAAATTGTTAAGTTATTTGGGAGTCGCAAAATAGTTAATTCAAAAAATCTTGTGGAAAACATAGTACTGAAAAAACATAAACAGATATAGGTCTTTGTTTTTGGAGTTAATATAATTTAAGGTAATATTTATGTGTTTTTTGGTTTGTAGTTATTCATTAAAGAAGTCTTTTTTTATGTAAGGCGGACAATTTTCAATTGAGTTAACGATATTTCTCTTGACAAATAAAAACGGTTTTTTTCTTTTGTCGACAGAAAAAACTATGTACTCTAGAAATGAAAAAACATGATTATTCTGTCGCAAATTTGTAAAACTACAAGGTGTTTTTTATTATTTTTTTTATTTTTTTATAAAATCGACAAGTCACTACTATGGACCTGCACAAATCTATTTTGAGTTACCACGCACCCTCACCCTATGCATAGGAGATTTTACGCTACATGTACATATAAAACCCTTGTTCACTATACAGTCATCATGAAATTTTCATTTTTAATTAACACTGTGATTTTTTATTTTTAATAAATTAAAAAAGTGATAAATAGAAACAGTTTTTTTTTTTTTCTTGAGAAAAAATTATGTACTGATTACCACCCTTAATTTTATTAAAAATATTTTCAATAAAAATTATTTGGGAAAAAATGCATATATGTCCCCACAAAATATTATATTTACATGTATCCCAATAATTATTCTAATAATATGTATATTCCACAACATTCAGCTTTGCTTTAGACTAGTTATAAGTATAACTATTTTTGAAACATTAAAACCTGAGGGACTTAAAATATCCATTTCTACTTGGTATTTCTAATTTTCTCTCTTTCGCGCTTTTTTTTTTCCTTTTAAGTCTCTTCCTATTCCGATTTAGTTGCCAATGAAATAGTTGCTGTAAAATAATAACCATTAAACACCTGAATATCTTTACTTATAAAAAAAATAGTTCATATATATATAGTCAAATAAAGGGGTATTCATTTCGGCGTAAGTGGGGATAAATAGGGGGAGTGGACTGACGTTATGTTCTTTTCTTTTTAAGTGGAGAAATTGTCACTTTCCCCACTTCAAACTGAAATGAGTTTTAACTACTTCGGTATTTTTTACACCAAAGTGACATCGAAGTGGATGAAGTGAGTTCTTTATAAAACTCACTTTCTCCCATTTTCAAAAACCCTTCAGAAGTGACACTATTTATAGTAACACCAGAAATGAAAAATAACCACTTCACGTAAAAAATACTTCATGTAAAATAAATATAAAAAAAAAAATAATAATATCATTTTTATTATTTTAGAGAAGTGATATTTTTCTCACTTTCAGACTTTCTTATGATTCACACGGGAACAACAAATAAATGTCGTATTATATTTGGCATTTCTAATATATTCAATTATGAGGACACCCACTGATGCAGTTAATAATTGCTTGAGGTACAGTGTTCCTAACCCGTAGTACCTTTGCATCATAGATATGTTCTAGAAGATCTTAAGATCTAATGGATTTCATCGTTTATCTCTAGGCTTTGGAATATCAATCTTAATACTAAATAATCACATAGTGGTTAATTTGAAAAATATGAATTTACGTATATAAAGTTAAAATTCTCATTTAATGAGCTTAAGTTTTTTTGTTAAATAATACCTATATAATATGTTGGCTTGCATCTACCATATTATGAGAGCTTTTTATTTAGTTTGTATACAAAAAAAAAAAAATACTTAAAATAATCTAACGTGTATTGAGAGGGAATCACTAACGTAATCAATAAGATTCCACATAAGCTGATTTGGAAAATATAGATATGAAAAATATAAATTTAGGTTCTCCTTCTATAATTGTAAAATTTTAAGTTAAATCAGCCTTAAATATTAAATTTGTTTTGCATTTAATAAACTACATTTTCAATTGTTAAAATGAGGTTTCATATTTGCATGGCGGCCCATCAAGGCCTATTTTTGTAACCGTGTTTCCCGGCCCAAGTGGGCCATCAACAATAAAAATAAGAGCAATAAACAAGCAAATAACACCCACACCAAATTAGGCTAATTAGCCATATAAATCTTATTATTTTATTTTATTTTATTTTCTTTTCTTTCTCATAAAACCTTTTAATCATTTCTCAACTAAGTGGTCCCATGACCTAAGGTGCATGAACATGAATTTTTATTGTGTGCCAACTTGTACTAGTTGGCATTCTCTTAAAAAAATAGACCTAGCACGTTAAAGAGGTTGACTAGTCAACGCCACCTTTGCAAAAGTGAAGAGTCAACTCTTTCTATCTTTAAGAAGAACATGATTTTAATTTTTTTTTTTTATTTCCAAAATCCCACTAGTTTGATTTAGTCACAATTATTATTTAATTATTAATTAAAATCCAAAAGTTAATATTAAGGCAAGATCTTTTCAGAGCCTTAATGAAGAAGAGTTCTTAATTAGTCCATGGTGCTAAGAATGCCAAGTTGTGATTAGACTTGGTCTTAGGTTCAAATCATGGGACTTATTCAACATGAATTTGAAGATATTTAATGGAGGGCCAAATCATATGAATCCCAAATGGGATTATTATGGCTCTTCCTTCCACTTGCCATTACATAAATACTTAGGTTTAAGTTTATTTTTATAATTATATTCATTTTTGTGTTTTAAACAAATATACTGATGTTTTAAACAAGTATGTTGAAGATATATAGTTTCCCATCATGATTCCTTTTTTTCTTGTAATTATATATTTATCACCTTTTTATTTTATATTTTTTATCAAGCTATGTTTCATATTTTTTGAACTTTTGAAAAAGAAATTATATTATTGAATAATAAAAATAATTATAAATAATAAAAACTTAAAATGTAAAACAAAAACTCACATAAAAACGAAGTATATAACTTACAGATTTATATATAAAATTTTATAAATTTGGTTTGTCCTTGTTTATTTTTTGCTACATATACGAGGAAAAATTTTAATAAATGCAATTTACTAATAACCTCTTAGTTTATTAACACCGGATCTCTTACATAGGGTATTTGTATTCTACTGAAGAGTCGAGTTCAAATCTCAACTCACGTAAAGTAAGGGCACATGTGCATTAAAAGATTAATTGCACATCTTTGATATAACTTATCCACGGTTTATAAAAAAACTCATATTCAAATTTAGCATAGCCTTTCATAGACAAGGATTGGATGATGATGAATTCCAATGATATATTCCAATGATATATTCCAAGAAATGCTCTTTATTTTGTTGAATTGAAAGGTAAGCTCAAAAATAAATAAAATCATGATGCGTAGTTTCTTTGAAGTATCCAAAATTAACAATGTACCTTGAAACTTAAGTAAACTTATGAACAACTTTGGACTCATCTTGATTTTTCAAGCCTTTGAAAGGGACTTCCCTTTACCTCCATCTTTTTGTGTTTTGTGATGACATTTGGATTATTGATTTCATCTAACAATTTTTGTCCTTTTTTAAAGGCTTTTTTTTTTTTTTCCTCTTTTTCTTTGTCTTTCCTTTGTCATTTGAAAGATTAATAAATGATGAAAATGAAGTTTGATAAGGACTTAGGAGAAGAAAAGGAAAAGGAAGTAAACAAATGTTGTTGTTAATTTTTGTTGTAACTCATTTAAGATTAACTTTTTATTTGGCTTTTGATGGTTGTACATTGTAATCAAATTATTCTCACCATTTTTTTAAAGCAATTGTGTGGCATTGTTATTTATTGTCTATGTTTTAGTACATATCGATGAAAACAACAATCTTATTTTATTTTATCTTATTATGATTATTTTTTTTAATACATTTCAGAAAGGAAAACGATCAACATTTTTCGTCATTAAAAATCATATAAAAATAAAATATAAAAACCATAGGTTTCTCACAAAACCTCATATATATTTTTCTCACAGAAAGCTCCAATAATGCATCATTACTCATGATATGCATTTTATTTTTCTTAATTTACTTTGATTATTAATTTTTAGGCTCCAAATTCATCATTGCTCATAGTTGTCTCATTATTTTCATTAAACAATGATTGATGAATATTTATTAGAAAATAAAGAGAGAGTTTGTATGGTTTTCGTCAATAGCAAGTATCACACTCGATATTGTTTTAAGGGAGTTGGAAATTTTGCTGTTAAAAATTAATAATAAAATGTAATATTTAATATAATATTTATGTAGCCAGTTATCACAGTAATATTCAAATGATAAATATTAAATATTTGACTTTCACATAAAAAATAAAAAGTGATAAAAAAAAATATGTGCAAAATGATTTATCCATATTTAAAAAAAATTACGTAAATAATTTTATTATATAAATAATATATAAAAATAAAGGTGCATAACTCTCAATATAACAATTTGAAAAATAAAATATTAGATGTCTAATCTCATTTTTGAAAAAAAAAA
Organism: Dioscorea dumetorum; assembly: GCA_902712375.1. NCBI lineage: Eukaryota > Viridiplantae > Streptophyta > Magnoliopsida > Dioscoreales > Dioscoreaceae > Dioscorea > Dioscorea dumetorum. The sequence goes on along the minus strand of CACTHL010000731.1, from coordinate 9,732 downwards.
AGCCATAATTAGTTTTGACACAATCATATTACTTTATCCATAAATGAATTTTACATTGAAATTAATCAAAATAAGATTTAAATTAAACAGAAAAAGAATCTCTTGCCACAATCAAATGGAATTTAAGAATATTCTCAACCCATTTTGTCTTTATATTAAACTTTTATTCCAAGTGTCATTTATTTTCTTTTCTTTTTTTTTTTAATTATGATGTTTGGAGACTTTGGAGTCAATGCATAAACGTGCAAAATTAAACTAGTTTTATTTGAATGGAGAAGTGGGAGAATTTTAGAAATTAAATAGTAGTGTTTTAGAAAAAAGAAAAATTAAAGAAGTTTCCTCAGTTGAATAATTATCGCATGGTGAAAATTTAATATATATATATATATATATATATATATATATATATATATATATATATATATATATATATATTGATTTCTCAATTTTATCTTTTAAAATTATATATGTTTTATTTATTATCACTAAAGGTTTTTTTTTTTTTATATATCACTAAAGTTTTGGATAGGGTCTGTTTAAGCTTGTGAAGTGTAAAAATAATATTTTGACTGTAAAACAATATTACAAAGTTCATAGTTAAAAAAAATATATTGTGTTTAAATTATATTACAAAAATTTAGTTCTCCTAAAGTAAAATCTTCTCAACTTTATATTAACTGTACTAATAAAACATGTAAAATCTTCCTACTCCTAAACTTCAACTATGATCTTCAAACAAAGTCCACACACAACATTTCTAAGCAATTTCTTATTAATGTCAAAGTTTTTTCTTCATATAATAAATTAATATTTTTATTAAAAAAAAAAGAAAAAAAAGAAAAAAAAACTCGTGAAAGAGTGGATAAGCCACAAACAAAGACACTCATTGATTGACTTGTGATGACAGCAATCTTAAATTTGGTAGCTTGTCTTGATGAACTTAGTGTGTTTGATTGGCAACATGGAAAATGGGTGGAAAAGAAAAATTTTCCATGGAAAACGAACAAATACACGTTTGATTGGCATTATTTTCTAGGCAGAAAATCAAAAATTTTCCATGAAAAATTTTGATTTTGTTGTTTGATTGCTTGTATTTTCCATGGAAAATATAACATTTTTCATGGAAAAAGCCACATTTGTTGTTTGATTGCATCAATTTTCCATGGAAAATGTCATATTTTCCATGGAAAATTTTCCCCATGAAAATATTTTTACCTACCTAAAATGCTATTTAATCCCAATAAATCATTGTTTAAGATTTTGTAATAGATATTTTTTGTGTACACAAGAATTCAATCTCAAAATTGATTCAAATTTTTTTCGAGTGTTTAACTATGATTAATTTATTACTACATTTCATTTTTTTTAAATTATTAAATTGTTAAAAAAATATTTAAAAAACAATGATAATTATTTTTATACCATTTCTTAAACCATTTTTAATTATTTCTTGAAAATATAAACAAATTTAAGATGCAATATATATATAAATTTGACCAATATTTTCATACTAAAAAAAATATTTTTGTTTTCTTATTCATGTTCCAAATGAAGTTTTGAACCATTGTTACAACTCTACACTTGCATATTTTTTTTCACAAAGATATTGTATGTTAAATAAAAACTCAAATTTAAAAATAAAAAGACTAAGCCTTGTACTTTTGGCTACCTAAAATGCTATTTAATATAAAATCAATAATTTTTATCAAGTGATTAATCAAAAAAATTATTCCTATTTTGAAAAGCCAATCATATTAGACCATTCAAACAATGTAATATATACCTACAAATGTTGATTTAGTAAATAAGAAATTTTTCAAAAAACCCCCTCTATTTTCCATGGAAAAGTTTTCCTAGGGTTGAGGTAGGAAAAATTTTCCCTTGTTTTGAGGGAAAATATGGTCACGTGACCACCTCCATGGAAAATTTTTCCATGGAAAATTTAGGCAATCAAACAGCCTTTTTTTGTGGAAAATGGCCCATGGAAAAATTTTCCATGGAAAATTTAGGCAATCAAACGCACCCTTAATGATTTCCAAATCTGTGAGCAAATAAAAACAAAATTAGAAAAAAAAAGAACACCTTTTTTTTTTTGAAGAAATAAATGAATATGTGGAGCTGGCTAAGCACCTCATAGTTGACCAAGTAAGTCAACGAATGGTATCAATGAAATGGATAAATGAGACAGCTCTTTCTTTGAGATATTGTAAGGAGGTTTCCAGCTTGGCTCTTTAATCACCCTCCCTAATCTTAAGTGTTGACTTAAGGCCTTCCCCTAAACAAGTTTGATGTGTTTGTTTTGTATCCTTTTCCCTCATAAAGGGGCATCCCATTAAAAAAAATATTTATGAAAATTTATTGTTAGATTTATATATTTTTGTAAAAAATTATTATTTAGTCAGTTGGTTTTTTTTTTTTTTACAAATTATGATGTATAGTCTCAAAAATTATAGTTTTAGAAAGAATATATTTGCAAATTATTGTTTGGCAAGAGATTTTATATATAATAAGAACAAATTGCTAGTTTTAGGGTTTACGGATTTAGGGTTATATATACACGATGACCTATCATCCAGAGACATCTCAATAGCCACTATTTTATTTACATCCAATGATTACAGACAGTGTTTAATAGTACTGAAACAATGCAAAATAATAAAAAAATATATAATATTTTATACAGTATTTACATAAATAATAACTACTTAAGCATGATCCATTGACTCTCAATCAATATTTTAAGTAAACAATAGTATGTATATTTAATTAAATGGTTTATTGTTTATATATATATAAGTGTAAATTTATTTTTGTTTTTTTGTTAATATATCTGATGTTGTCAATTTTTTAAAATTTTAAAATGAAAAAATGTATATATATTAAAGTGGAAATTGCCAAAAAAACTCTCTAAGTTGGCGAAATGGCCAAAAACACCCTTTTAATTTGGCAATCCTTAAAAACACATTCCTTTTAAGCATAATGTTTTCTAACCCCCCAAACCATATAATAATGGTTAATAAAGTTATTTTTGAATTTTATGGACGAAATTGCCCATTGCATGGGAATTCGTGGCATTCCAACATCTTCCTTGTCATCGGCGTCGCCAACGGCGACATCCCCTCCCTCGCCGTGGACCCCGCCGCGGCCTCCCAATGGGCGGCCGCCAATGTGCTCACCTACTTCCCAGCCTCCTCCATCTCCGTCGTCTCCGTGGGCAACGAGGTCCTCAGCTCCGGCGATTCCTCCCTCACTTCCCAACTCCTCCCGGCGATGCAAAACCTTCACTCCGCCCTCTCCACCGCAGCCCCATTTGTCAAGATCTCCACCGTCCACACCATGGCGGTGCTCGCCCAATCCGATCCCCCATCCACCAGCATCTTCTACTCCGATCTTGTCCCCGTCCTCAAAGGAGTCCTAGGGTTTCCAAAATCAACTACATGAACATGGTCGATGCCCAGGTCGACGCCGTGCGGACGGCACTGGACGCCACCGGATTCCCCGCGATGGAGATTGTGGTGGCGGAGACCGGTTGGCCATACAAAGGCGATGACGGAGAGGTTGGAGAGAGCGTTGACAATGCCAAGGCTTTCACCAGTGGGCTGGTAGCACATCTGAGATCCATGGCCGGAACGCCGAAATTTTCCACTCCGTCCCATGGAGACCTACATCTTCGCCCTCTACGATGAGGATCTCAAGCTAGAGCCGACCTCGGAACGCTCCTTCGGCCTCTTCAAGCCAGATCTTGGTCTCTATTTAACAAGTGATATCTCTCTGTTTAAGAATTGAGGTTTCTTTTTAAAAACGTATGACTCCGTTTAAATATTGTGGTTTCTGTTTAACAAACTCGACTCTATTTAATAAGTGATATCTCTCTGTTTAAGAATTGAGGTTTCTGTTTAAAAACTTATATTTCCGCTTAAATATTGCGGTTTCTGTTTAACAAGTGATATCTCTCTGTTTAAGAATTGAATTAAAATGGTCACAAAAAAACACTTGAAACCTCACACCTTAAAAATCTAATTGGATCAAAGAATGTGATCAGGTCCTAATGACATCATGATCATCTTGGTCAACTCAAACACATTAATGACGATTCACTTTACATGCAAAGGGAGAAGAGTTTCATTTAATGTGATCAGGTCCCAATGACATCATGATCATCTTGGTCAACTCAAACACATTAATGACGATTCACTTTACATGCAAAGGGAGAAAAGTTTCATTTAATGACACTTTAAAGCTTCACATTCTTTAAAGACCCTCATCATTGAATTAAGGTTTCTATTTAAAAACGTATGTCTCCGTTTAAATATTGCAGTTTCTGTTTAAGAAAACGCGGTCTCTGTTTAACAAGTGATATCTCTTTGTTTAAGAATTGAGGTTTCCGTTTAAAAACTTATATTTCCGCTTAAATATTGTGGTTTCTGTTTAAATATTTCCGCTCAAACACATTAATGACGATTCACTTAACATGCAAAGGGAGAAGAGTTTCATTTAATGTGATTAAGTCCCAATGACATCACGATCATCTTAGTTAACTCAAATACATTAATGGCGATTCATTTTACATGCAAAAGGAGAAAAGCTTCATTTAATGCCACTTTAAAGCTTCACATTCTTTAAAGACCCTCATCATTGAATTAAGGTTTCTATTTAAAAACGTATGTCTCCGTTTAAATATTGCGGTTTCTGTTTAACAAGTGATATCTCTCTGTTTAAGAATTGAGGTTTCCATTTAAAAAGTTATATTTCCGCTTAAATATTGCGGTTTCTGTTTAAATATTTCCGTTCAAACACATTAATGACGATTCACTTAACATGCAAAAGGAGAAGAGTTTCACTTAATGTGATTAAGTCTCAATGACATCATGATCATCTTGGTCAACTCAAACACATTAATAACGATTCACTTTACATGAAAAAAGAGAAGAGCTTCATTTAATGCCACTTTAAAGCTTCCCATTCTTCAAAGACCCTCATCATTGAATTAAGGTTTCTGTTTAAAAACGTATGTCTCCGTTTAAATATTGCGGTTTCTGTTTAAAAAATGCGGTCTCTGTTTAACAAGTAATATCTCTCTGTTTAAGAATTGAGGTTTCCGTTTAAAAACTTATATTTCCGCTTAAATATTGCGGTTTCTGTTTAAATATTTCCGCTCAAACACATTAATGATGATTCACTTTACACATGTAAAGGGAGAAGAGCTTCATTTAATGCCACTTTAAAGCTTCACATTCTTCAAAGACCCTCACCATCTCCCATGCAATGCCATGTCATGCAATGCAAGCATGCAAATAAACCACATCATGGCAAGCTTTGTCCTCCTTGTAACAATGGTTGCTTCTCTTCTTTTTCATGGATAAGGCCTGTAGCATCAATCTCAACTCCTGGGGTGACCCCTCGAAACCATCCCTGGCTGATCCGGTGGAAGCCCTAGCCACGACCCCTTCAGATTTGGAAGAAGCTGATCGTGCTGATGCCGGTGATGATGCCGGCGATGATGCCGGAGGTGAGCAGCAGAATGGTGAAATTGATGGTCAACAGGAAGATGGGGGTGATATGTAGATGGAGATCGTGGAAGAGAGAAGTTTGGAGTGCGGTGAAGTGGTGGCCGGAGTTCGTGCCGACAGTGGAGAGGTTGGTGATGTTGATCGTTTGGAAAAGGATGAATCTTGTGATGACGTGGAGATCGTAGTTGATGTTCGTGGTGGTGAGGTTGGGAGTGCTGCTAGGAAAGTTGTTTATGGGTTGGAGATCAGTGATCAAGTTGAGGAAATTGAGGAAGGAAAGGGTCGAGGGTTTCTGTTTAAAAAAGTATGTCTCCTATTAAATATTGCGGTTTCTGTTTAAGAAACTCAGTCTCTGTTTAACAAGTGATATATCTATATTTAAGAATTGAGGGTTATGTTTAAAAAAGTATGTCTCCGTTTAAATATTGCGGTATCTGTTTAAGAAACGCGGTCTTTGTTTAACAAGTGATATCTCTCTGTTTAAGAATTGAGGTTTCTTTTTAAAAACTTATATTTCTGCTTAAAAATTTGTGAATACTGCTAAATGTGTTGTTATTGTCACAGGCTTGTGATTATGGCGGTAAACCTAGTTAATGGCGATGCTACTTGACACCGGTAGTGTAGACGTTGACTGAATTCTAACGACAACATCATTTGATAGGGTTTTTGTAATTTCCCGATCGCAAAGACACATATGAACAACCAAGAACAAAAAGTTTTGGGGAAATCGAGAATTTTATTAGGGTTTGGAAGAACAAGATATGATATACCGTACGCCTCTGCGAAGCGCAACATAGTCGACTCTCCACGGATTGAAGACTTGATTCAAGGCATCCTAAACAGCTTTTGTTTTGTTTTACATTTTCGTATGTGTACACGATCAAAATAGTTTTTCGATTGTTACGATTTGTTTAATGTTTATAATGTACGTTTTCCCTTTCATTTGATATGGTTGTAGTTTTACAAATGAAATTTTCGTTTAAAAAATGAGTTTTAGTTTAAAAAAGTATGTATCTTGTTTAAATATTGCGGTTTCGTTTAAGAAACTCTCGTCTCTGTTTAACAAGTGATATCTCTCTATTTAAGAATTGAGGTTTCCGTTTAAAAACTTATCTTTCCGCTTAAAACTTTGTGAATACTTCGCCGAATTTATTTTAGATTTTTAGATAAACATCAAAATTTTAATTCTATTTTATTTAAAAAATTTTAAATTTTAATAAATATTATTATATAATAAGATTTTGATATTGATACATTACTATCAAATATTCTAATATTCATGAACATGAATTTAACATCCATTTCAATTGATTGCATATATATAGATATATGGATCATGTGAAAGAATATTAATTCTCATGAATGGATTTAGCTTGTTGTTTTTTTGGGTATTAAGATGTTTAGGTTGTTCCATGGTTAACTAGTGTGATCAAAATTTTAAACAGAAACAAAATAATTTAAACGGAAAAGACTGTTTTAAATGAAAACTTGATTGAGTTAAACAGAGACTGGGATAATTAAACAATAAGGAAAAAAAAATGCACACTCGTATGCATAAAAGGTCAGACATAATGTGATTGGGCGGTATTTTTCCCGCCATTTGTAAGGGCAAAAATGGAATTTCATAACATGGACCCACTTGAAGTGACTGATAGGGGTGAAAAGGAATGTAAACTATAAAGGAAAGGCTGTATTGGATGTGCAAAAGTTGGAAGGGTTTTTTAGGAAGTTTTGAAATTTCCGATGGGTGAACAGTAATTTTCCTCGTTGAGAAATTAGACAAGCTTTCCACTACTAAGATTCAAGCATATTTAATACTAAAGAAAATGATTTAATAAAATGAAATTATTCTCTTATAGCTACTTGTCTACTTGAACCTTATATATAATGTGTTTTAATTAAAATTTTCATCAAGTATATAGCCCCTTTAATGGATTGCTCACAATAGAATTATTAAAAGAATTAAAATCATGCTAAAGATCAATTTAATTTATTATTAGAACTTAAAATCAAGGAGCCCAAATGTTGGACTTGAATTTTAAATGTGCCAAACATTGACTTGCCATAAGTCCTCCATTAGACCAAGTATATATAGTGACTTATATTTGGTACATACTTGTAAATGCTATTTTGTTTAAATTTATTTTTATGACTGATAGCTTATAATTCTTTCCAAGATTTTCAATAATTTGGTAATAGTGTTTTAGGGTGATACTCTTTAGACTTAGTATAAATCCAAATTATATGTATCAAATAATAATAAGAATAATATTTTTTCTTAAAATTTTTATATTCAAAACTTTAACATTAAGTATAAAATTTTTATGACGCAAAGGCTAAAAAAGTAATTTTAAAATAATGGGTTTATTCCTGAGTACATCCGTTAAACTGTGGACTAATAAAATAAATTTGTTATATTTTTAAATAATATATATATATTTCTTTTGAATTTACAATTTTCTCCTAGGCTTGCAAACAAAAAATAAATGAATAAATAAATAAATAGAGTTTGAATATTTTCAAAGCATGGAGGCATCCTGCATATGGCCAATTGGCCACTATTTATTCTTCTCAACTAAGCAGTCTTCATTTCTTAATTAAAAATATCATATTGAACTTAAAAAATTATTTTAGATTGAATATCAAATGATTACAAGTGACGTTGCCCTAAATACATAGAAGTGATGATAATCCCATGTTAAGGCCCAATTAAAAATAATCAAACCAACAATGAATTAAATTAAACATAAAAAAAACTTCTACCTTATTTACTAATAATACCATAAGTGATAAGAACATCTTTATTCAATTTTAAATATTTTTTTTTTATTTTACAATTAAAATAATTGACATTAAATATTTATAAATATAAATAAATAATTAAATTTGAAAGAAATATAGTACATAACTATATTAAGTCATTTGTAATACTTATAAAATAAAATTTATATAAAAAGTATTAATTGTTTTTTAATTTAATTGATTAAATTGGAACGTCATGAAGTAATAATCCAAATTACTTAAATTTATTTTTCATTAAAGAGTCATGACCAAACAAGTCTATCCAACTCATCAATCAATAGACCACCGTAGGATAGTCCACCAAAGAAAGGAAGTCTTTATGGGTTTAGCATTACGTACAACTTCTATCAACTTAGACAAAGAGAAGACCAAGTCAGGCCCGGACCCAAATCTAGACCTCGAACCAGACTCAGTCCATCTAACGCGTTTTACCCAATAAAAAGCCCAACCATCTGAAATACCGAAACTGTCCCTCAAAAGATCCCGTATTTATTTATTATCAATTTCTAGTGGTTTATATATTCTTAACATGTTGTTAAAAAAAAATAAAAATAAATAAAAATAAATAACAAATCAAATTACTTAAATGATCTAAATATCTCCCGTTCAAACCAAACCTACAGTCAAATTTCACTCAGGTAATTAACAATGACAAAAACCCAACCTAGAACCAACAACCCAACAATAAAAAAATAAAAAAATAAAAAAAAAAATAAAAATAAAAATAAAAATCCCACGGCTATAAATCACCCGGGAAAGGAAGCATCACCTCCTCCGAAATCCTCCCTCAATCCATCTCCCAATCATGCTGGAATCTGCCTTCTACAACAACTCCAAAAAATCCGATTACATCTGCAATCGGGTTAGTACTCACCCTCCAAATCCCAAATTTCAAAACCCTAATTTATTCTTCTCATCTCTATTCATATTCTCTAAATGTATATATTTATTTATTTATTTATTTATTTATTTTTTCTAAATCATCTCATCTGCTTCTTTTTCTTCTTCTCTTCCTCCTTTGCAGGCATCAAGAACCATTGTTCGTCTCCGATGCAACGCCAAGACTCTGGTCATCCTCTTCCTCGTCCTCCCCGTCCTCCTCTTCACCGTCTTCCTCCACGGCCACAAGGTCACTGCCTTCCTCCGCCCTCTCTGGAAGTCCCCTCCCAAACCCTTTAACCGAATCCCTCACTACCACCACCCCAACGTCTCCATGGCCAAGCTCTGCCGCCTTCACGGCTGGCGCGTTCGTGACACTCCCCGCCGCGTTTTTGATGCCGTCCTCTTCAACAACGAGCTTGACATCCTCGCCGTCCGCTGGAACGAGCTCCATCCCTACGTCTCCGAGTTCGTCCTTCTCGAGTCCAACTCCACCTTCACCGGCATTGTCAAACCCTTGCTCTTCGCCCAGAACCGCGCT